>PVIY010012711.1:47739-61271 GCA_004026745.1 Myrmecophaga tridactyla | reverse complement strand
TGCGCCCTTCCAGCTGAGAGAGAAGTCCTGACTGTGTTCGCCATGTGCCTTCTCACTTGAGAGAGAAACCCTGAACTTCATCGGCCTTCTTGAACCAAGGTATCTTTTCCTGGATGCCTTTGATTGGACTTTTCTATAGACTTGTTTTAATTCTCGGCCTTAGAACTGTACACTAGCAACTCATTAAATTCCCCTTGTTAAAAGCCATTCCATTTCTGGTATATTGCATTCTAGCAGCTAGCAAACTAAAACAACCCCTAAAAATATAAAGCTTTGAGAACAGTAGTGGTTAACTTCTTAAATTTGACTTCCCTTAGGTGATTAATCCAAATTAATCATGATAATCCATTTCCCTTCACCAGTGAATGGTTCAAGGTAGGCAAGCCAAAACCAGTATGGGCCAGTGAGATGCAAGGAGAGACTGGCTGTGAGAAAGAAACATTCTTGTTCTTAGTAGAACCACAGGAAGGCAGGCAGCCATCCTCTCCTTTCAGACATGAACGAAGGTGTGTGATTGCTACTGGCTACTCTAGGCTTCCAGAGCCCTCCTTTCCCAGTGACTTTAACAAGTCTTTGGGGGAAGCAAATCCTGCAGATGGTGAAGCAGAGAGACAGAAATCTAGACACTTAATGGCATTGTCGATTGCTCGAATCAACTAATGCTCAAGCTTGCCCTGCCCATCCTCCTATGTGAGCTCATTGATTTCCTTCCTCTTTAACCCATTAAGAGTTTGATTTCTATAACTGGTAATCAATAGCATTCTGACACAAGGAGGTTACAGAAGAAGTATGAGCCATTAGACTTTTAATCTAGCTGAGGGAGCCAAGCACATATAAAAAAGTTACATAGCAGTGAATTTCAGTATAAATGAAGAATGGTATAACTAACAATTCCTATAAGAGTACAGAAAAGAAGCTCAATAAAGTCCATTTCTGGGATTTTATTTATGGGGGATGTAGAAAGTAAGCTGGATATTAAAGGATGAAAATGATTGAGATAGGCAGAGGGGGAGAGGGATGCTCTGAAACTTAAAAAGCATCTAATAAGAGCCAGGCACTGTGTCCCATGTTTTACATACATCATCCAATTTAAAGGTAGGCATTGCTATCCCAAATTTTGAGCTGGGGGATATTAAGGCTCATACAGCTGTGTGCCCTGACAAGTTACACTGCGAGCGAGTGGACAATGTGCTTCCAAGTTTTATGCCTTTCCGTATGGTAGCCAAAAGTAGGAAGTTGGATAGAAGTCAGTTTAATAGATGGGTCGACAGAACAGGAGAAGCAGAGTGGCTCTGGGCTCAGATAGAACAGCCTTCTGGTTTTTTCTGGAGTATAATCTTAGATAAATTACCTAATTTCTTTGAGCCTCAGTTTTCCTACTTAAAATATTGGGATAGTTGCATCTACTTCATATAATTCTTGCCAGTATGGGCAAGATAATATACATATGAGATCATAGGACTCAAATGGTAGCTGATGTGATTAGTGGGATATGGGAAGGGTTTGGCAGTGGTGCTGTGGAGAGTCCAGTCCTAGACATTATTTTATGGGAAGCCCTTTGTGTTTGTATAGGACCAATACCCATCAGTTTTGGATCTTGCTATTTGAAAATGTTAATTCACAAGAAGCTGCAACCAATACCCATTTTTAAGTGCTTGTAGTATCAAGCTTTTCCTGTATATACTGCTACATTTCATCTTTTATTTAAAATTTCTTACTTTTAATTCAATGACCTTTGGGAAATACAAAATGAGAAATATAAATGTACCTAGACTTCATTTTTGAAGCTGCAGATATTTGAAGATCAACAGCTAAATCAAGGTGTATGGAACTCAGAATGTTTGCACATTTATCCTCTCGGTACCCTTCTAAGATAGGAGGAGCAGGAGTTGTCATCCCATTTAACTGATGAAAACTTCAAAGTGGGAGGCCAGTAGGAAGGTATGAGAACTCAGCAGAACCTCCACAATCCTCGTCCAGGGCTGATGCCCTACCTCCCTACTGCTAACTGAAGGAAACATCCACTCACACAGCTTTCATTTATGAATTATGATCTTCTACAAACCCTGCGAAATGGACTCTGTGCCTTTTACCCTGCATGACTTCTCGCCCACTTTCCTGGTCTTCCTGAGTGTGCTAACTCAGAAATAACCTTTTAAGTCCTGGGAAATGATTTTGCTTTCGCAATTGACTACTGCTGCCCACAGAACCTCTGCAGCTCATCAGTGACTCAGCACCTTAGAGAGAAAAATTGTTCTGTATGGAATGTTAGAACAGGTCACACTGCTGTTTACAGGAAAGAAAGAAATCTAATGATGACGACAGGGAAAGTTGAAACATCAAACAAGCACGGAATGGAAAAGACAACAGGTGATAAAAATCCAGTGGAGACAAGGAAAAGGAGAAGAGAATAGCAGAAGCTCTCTTAGGTATGAACAGGGCAGAATCTGAAAAGCTGTTTGTAAATCTATTGGTTTCCATGAGGAAAGTGGCCCTAATCAATTAATGACACCGATGTTGATGGCAGGGAAAGCCTACACCCTTTGTTCTGGTGTTTATCTTTGTCTCACTTTTCTGAAGTTGAGAGTTTGTGAGTAGAGTAGTACAATAAGTTTGTACTCTATGTAGAGTGCAAAAGTACAAGAAAAAAAAGTCACTCTTTTGTGTCCCTTTGATTTGCCTGCCTGAGCTCAATACAGCTGGCCTCGTCCCTAAAGAAATAGCCCACTTTAAGTTGTTTTTATTGCCACAGTGGATCTTGTCAGAGTTGTGAGAGTACCTGAGGCTTGGACTCTACCATCCTTCTTGAAAACTAGTAGTAGGGGTGGGGGGCAGAATCTTCCATTTGTCATGTTTGCATCATATCCATTCCTCTTGAAACCCTGTAGATTGTTCTAGAAAAGCAAGTGAAGCAAACATATCTGCCATACTGTGTTGATTTGAAGCCATAGCCATACATTCCCAACAAGAATTTGCTTCCATTAATTATTAATTATTCTTTCACCTCCTCCCTCCCCCTCCTGTTCTAGAACAGATTTGAAGGAGCAGCTGAAAATAAAACCAAATTTTAAAAGGAGGAAATCAGTGCCAGGAGAAAATCAGGGGCCAGCAAACCAAACACACACCTGAGCATTTGCTGAATGTGCCATGCATGTTTGGCCTAGGGTTTTACAGAAGCTAAGACAGAGAGGGATGTATAATCTGATCATATAAATTACAAGTGTCTATAAGATAAAAGCAAACCTGCTATTCAGAAGAGGCACAGTTATTTTTAAATTGGAAGAAATTTCCTCCTAAACTGTAATGATGTGGTGTACAACTGTTCCAACAGCAGCTGCATGCATAATGCAATAATAGGTTTCACAGGGCTGTTACTTATAGGGCCCATCAGTGTAGGCAATACTTTCATGACCAAATTCAGCTCAGGAAAGGCAATTCTGTAAGGAGCTCAACAATGTGGTTGTAGGATGTACCTATAAGATTTGGTGGTAAAATGTCAAGTTCCAGAGAAAGAGATAGACTATGCAGCCACCTGGGGTCTGGGAGTGAATGTTTTTACAGAGTCAAGCTTTTCAACAGTTTTAGTCAGTAGAGTTCAAGGTTATACTCTTTGGAGAGAAGCTTGAGTATAGATAATCTATGATGCCTGTGACAGACACATTTATCAGAGTCAGGTGAGCTGGGGTGGAATTGACATTTCCTTATGAAAACTGAGGAGCCTAATCCAGACAAAGACCTCAGCAGGATCTCTTCATCCTGAAGGACAAGAACCATTGATGCTAACTTCTTTCAGTAACAGCAAAAGAGTGTGTGCATAACAAGCTCTTTGTGAGAGACCTGGTAGTTAGTGAAGGGAGCATTTGTGGCAGAACTAGATTAGATAATAAAGAGGCCAGCAGGACCACTTTCTTAGATCCACCTTTGTTCAGAGGTGGCTGTGATTATCTCAGAAAACAAAACAAATTATTTTCTCTTCTACACTATGAATTAGGGGAAATTCATTTTAGGAATTTTTATATTTAAAAACTGGTTTTCAGCCTTGTGTCTGATGCTCCTTTCAGCTACTATATCAACAAAAGAGTAGAACATATGGAATAAAAATAAATAATAGGGGGAACAAATGTTAAAATAAAGTTAGTTTGAAATGCTAGTGATGAATGAAAGCAAGGGGTAAGGGGTATGGTATGTATAATCTTTTTTTCTCTATTATCGTTTTATTCCTTTTTCTGATGTCTTTTTATTTCTTTTTCTAAATTGATGCAAATGTTCTAAGAAATGATGAATATGCAACTATGTGATAATATTAAGAATTACTGATTGTATATGTAGAATGGAATGATATTTTAATGTTCTTTTGTTTAGTTTTTTAATTAATAAAAAAGTTTATAAAAAAACAAAAAAAAACTGGTTTTCAGGTGTAGAAAATACAGAGAAGTATAAAGAAAAATTAAAATCACTTTTTATCCTATCATCAGAGATCATCAACATTAACATTCTGTTTTCTATTTCTTGTAAGTACAAGACTGGGATTTTACTGTATAAACAGTTTTTATATACTACATTTTTGTCCAATATTCTATGGTAAGCATTATCCCATATCATTAAATATTTATAAAATCATTTTTATGTTTTACTACTACTTGATATTTCATTTCAAGGTAAACCATAATTTATGTTGTCATTCCACTATCTTGGACTTTTCATTTCTTTGCAGACATTTTGGTCAGGAGAGCACACTTAATTTGGCTTCTGCAAAGATACACAGCCTCTGCATTCAGACTGATTGGGTTTAAATCACTGTGTGACCTTGGAAAAGTTATTTTGAGTCTCAATTTCTTTATTTGTAAAGTGGGGATAACATTAGTGTCTGCTTCCTGGAGTTTTTGTGACAGACGATGTCTGCAAAAGAGTTATTGCATACGCGATATTTACCAATTGTTAGCTATTGTTGTGATTATCCCATCAAATATCCAACTTTGGATCTTGGATACGAGACTCCAAGCACTGTAGACTGCCTCTACAAGAATTAGCCTCTCACAACTCGAGCTTTAGGAAGAAGGGAAGGAGGTGGTCATGATGATTGAAACTTCAATATATAAAATAAAGGTATTAGATGAACGGTAGAGGGGAGCAATTAAGTATAATTGGGTTCCAAAATGAATTTAATTTATTTTAATCATTAGAGGAAAAATCTCTTCATCAAGAAGGACAAGAACCATTGATGCTAACTTCTTTCAGGAACAGCAAAACAGTGTGTGCATAACAAGCTCTTTGTGAGAGACCTGGTAGTTAGTGAAGGGAGTATTTGTGGCAGAACTAGATTAGATAATAAAGAGGCCAGCAGGACCACTTTCTTAGATCCACAGGTCAAAAGGTTTGTCTGTCTGTCAAATAATTTTTGCATGAATCCTGAAATGTTCATTCTGTTCTTGAACTAGCTATGTGAACATTTCACGAGAAATGGAAAGTACTGTAGTATGAAATCTGATACCATTTCAAGATGTAAGTTTGAAGGAGCATCACTGCTTTGATAAAAGTGAGGAAACAATATCAATTTCTAATGTGATGCAGTGATGGTTAGAAGCATGAAGGAGAACTCCTGGGGAAAATGTTTTTTTTCCTACTCTCCAACACTAAAATAGAAATAATAAGCTAATATATAGCTGTGGAATAAACATTCTAGAAGTAGTTCATAGAAAGGATTCAAATGTCTCATGAATGGGGTTCATATATGAACCTCATATATGGGGTTCAGGGCAATGGAAGTGCAATGGATCAGCAAAAAGGAAAACAATGATCCTTGGGAGGTGATGAGGAACATAACTTCATTGAGTTCCAATTCTGTTGTCATTCTTTGGTGAGTTCCATTCTGTGGTCATTCTTCCCAATTACCAATTAGAATCATGATTAAAGCTGACAACACCATCCAAGGGTTTTACAAAATTGCAGAACTGGAAGAGGCACTAAATGTGAAGGTGGCAAGCAAAAAACAACTGTCAAATTATAATTCAGATCTGAGTTATTGGTGTCATTGAAGATTGCTCCAAATTTCACCGCTGATAAAAGTCAAGAACCAGGGATGCAGGGGTAGTTCAGTGGTAGAATCCCTGCCTGCCATGAGGGAAACTAGGGTCTGATTCCCAGCCCACGCACTTCCTGCCCACCCCCCACCCCCACCCCTCCACACAAAGTCAAGGGCCCAAGCTCTGATCTTGCTTTAACACCCAATCTAAAGGTTCAAAGCCAATCCAGTGGAGTCCAGGAATAAGAGAGATCCAATGTCTATTCTAATATCTTGGACTTAGAGCAAGGGATAGAACCTAAAGTTTAGCAAAAAGTATCCCTCAGGGAACCATTCACCCTGGATCCCCGAGTAGTATCCCTCTAGAAGTGGGGCTGAAAACTAAAGAACCTATGGAAAGAAGAGGAAACTGGAGTTAGGGCAAGGCTTGTTGAGGACATTTGTCCCAGTGGCTTTTGTGTGTGTGTGTGTGTGTGTGTGTGTTGTATGACAGAGTAACATTTATTTTTCCATGTGAGTATCCCATTATTGCAGCACCATTTTGTTGAATTTTTATTTGTTTTTTTGGAAAGTACATGGACTGGGAATTGAACCCGGGTCTCCCCTATGGCAGGCGAGAATTCTACCACTGAACTACCCTTGCATCCCTGTCCCAGTGGCTTTTGATGAGTTGTTGGGCATTGTAGAAGTTTCCAACCTGAGGAGTTTTAATGTTTCCAATGCTTTGTGGTTGAAATATGGTTTCTTCCTTTTTCTAAATATCAAAGGATGGTGTTACCACCCTTCCAGGTCATTTACGTGCAAAGAACGACATAGATTTTGGGTAATATTTTCATTCACAGTTAGGTGGGACTGGATAGCAGCAAATCACAATTCTTCCTGACAAATAACGACTTTTGTATTTTTATACCTAAATTGTCTTTTCTGATCTGTGTAATTATTGGGGCTATTTGATAATCGTGTTGCCCCTGAGACAACATTCTTTTCAATTTAGTAATAAGTTAAATGTGTAAGCATCATTTCCTTGCCTTTGAATTGCTGATATTTATAAATAGCTCATGATTTATTTTGGATGCATTCAATTTAGGGAATGGATAATTTAAATTTCCTCACCAGAGAACTCAAATGCAGAGGGAGCTACCAAATTTTACTTTTACAGTTGGGATAGAAACACACAGAGAAATGTCTATAAATAAAGGGGCATGAGTAACTCCATGTCATAAATATTTTGTTCTCAAGTTTATATTTCTCTCTCCATCACACAGGCCTGTGATATGCAGCTGAAATATGCATCTATGACAAACTTTTCCAGCAGACGCATGAATAGTGAAAATGTCTTAGGAATTGAGTTTTTTTTTTTAATAAGTTAGCAAGGACACACTCTCCCTACCTGAAAAAACTGGTCTGCTGTATTCTTTTTTTTTCTATGTGCAACACATGGCCTTTATTACAGAAGTTGGCCTTCTAAGGAAGCTTATAAATATTACAAATTACCCTCTGCTTTTCCATGCTAACCAAGGTTGCAGCCAACAAACCACTGTTTTCAGTAAGTACTTAAAACAACTTAAATGATGATCCCTCCCCTGTAGAGGTGGGAAAAAAAGCCTTAATTTCTGTCCTAAAAAAAGCTTAACCCCTTCCCAGTACCTGCCCATGCAAAAAAACAAAAACAAACAAACAAAAAAAACCTTAACCCTGATCTATCAAATTTCAGCAGATGGAACACCATCCACGAGCAACTCAAGTATTTTGTTTAAGCAATTCAAGGCTGACCTTTCAAAAGAAGACACAAGTTTTTCATTAAATTTTGTTTTAATGGGTCTCAAAATTCTGTGACAGATTTTTTTGTCAGTTTCCATTTAAAAAATACTGATTTTAAAAACTAATAACTTAAAACAACATGAAAACAAATGGTCCACAGAACATTCCTTTCCTTCTGAAGGTTTTACTACATTGTTATTATTAACCAGTTTTTTTACTATTAAATGGCCAGTTGAGACAAACAGTTCCGAGACCATTCTTCCACCACTGATTAAGATGGGTGTGGCAGGTGTTATGGGCTATATTCATTTAGCCTTCTGAACTTTATGGGCAGACCTGGAGGCCGGTCCAGCGCCAGCAGCCTTCTGGTCCACTACCTTGAATGTCACCCACACCAACTGTCTGTCTCATGTCACGAACAGCAAAATGACCCAGAGGAGGATAGGCAGAGAAGCTCTCAACACACACGGGCTTACCAGTAACTATATGGCAGCATCACCAGATTTCAGGAATTTAAGGGCATCTTCCAGCTTCTTGCCAGAACTGCAATCAATCATCTCCTTCGGCGCAGAAAACCTGCAAGCAATGTGAGCTGTATAATAATCAGCACAGGTGCACAGCTATCACTGATTTGGCCTGGGTGGTGCAGGATAATCACCTGTGCAGTGAAGCCAGCTGCTTCCACTGATTGGTCATTTTTGCTGTTATCGGCCACCTTGTTGTGACGAACATCTTTTATAGACACGTTTTGACACTGAAGCCCACATTGTCCCCAGGAAAAGCTTCACTCAAAGCTTCATGGTGCATTTCAACAGACTTCAGTTGTAACATTATAGCAAAGGTGACCACCATGCCCCGTTTGAGAGCCCCAGTCTCCACTTGGCCCATAGGCACAATACCAATACCATCAATTTTGTATGTATCCTGAATAGGCAGACACAAGTGCTTGTCAGTTGGATGCACAGGTGGCAGGATGCAGTTCAGAGCTTCAAGTAGTGTGGTTTCACTGGCACTGCCATCCTTATGGGTGACGTTTCATCCCATGCCCCAGTGCATATTGGCACTTGGCTCCAGCATGTTGTCAACATTCCAACCAGAAAGGAAACAAATACTACTATGTCGGGGTTGTAGCCAAATTTCTTAATGTAGGTGCTGACATCCTTAATGATTTCCTCATATCTCTTCTGACTGTAGGATGGCTCAATGGAATACATTTTGTTACCACCAACAATTAGTTGTTTCACACCCAGTGTGTAAGCCAGAAGGGCATGCTCATAGGTCTGCCCAGTCTTGGAGATAACCAGCTTCAAATTCATCAACACCAGCAGCAACAATTCGGACATCACAGCCAGGCTGAGAGGTGCCTGCAATCATGTTTTTAATAAAGTCTCTGTGTCCTGGGACAACAATGACAGTCACATAATACTTGATGGTCTCAAATTTCCACAGGGAGATTATTGATGGTGATACCATGCTCACATTCAGCCTTCAGTTTACCCAAGACCCAGGCATATTTGAAGGACCCCTTTCCATCTCAGCAGTCTCCTCAATTTTTTGATGGTTCTTTTGTCGATTCCACCACATTTGCAGATCAGGTGACCACTAGGGGTGGACTTGCCTGAATCTACAAGTCAAATAGTGGCAAAATTGATATGAGGCTCATCCTTTCCCATTTGGTTTAAGATATAGTTATGATTTTCATAACACCTGTGTTCTGGCAGCAAACCCATTGTGAAAAAGCTGTTGAATTCTTAATATATTTTAGAATACGAACTATCTAGCTATATAAATTCCCCCAGTAATTTATAATATGCTATAAATAGAATCTGCTAATACTATTACAAGCCAACTGACCTACTTCCTCTTTTTTTAGCCAGGAGAAGAAAGGTAGCTGATGGACTTTCTAATTACTGAGTATTGCTTTTGCCATTAACTTGTCTCATTTCATAAATATATTGAAAATTTTAACTTCAAACCTAGAAAAAAAAACTGGTAGAACCAGAATTTCCTGGCTTTCTTATCAGAATAAGCAGGAAAGTATGCAAACACCATACCTGGCTCCTTGGCATTATACCTCCAGAGGAAATATGTAAATTTTTCAAGTAAAATCTGACAAAAGATAAATTGTAGCTTGATTGATAGAGAAAACCAAATGCCAATTTTATTAGAAGGAACTCATTAAGTTGATAAATTAAACTAGAAACTCATGGTAACTTATGGTTCTGGGAGACAACTTATTTTCTGAGAGGGTCTATTGGTGCTCAGAAAATGTTTCCTGGCAATCTAAAACAAATTCCACAATGTCATTCTGCAAATCAGATAATGCAACTCGACATCTCAGGTCTGATGACCGGGCACAAGCTGTACTGACTATATCATGTCATGAATGACATCTGGGCTATGTGTACTGGACTATGAGCTCCCCAAGGGGAGGGGGAATCTGTGTCTTTCTGAGCTTTGAATTTCATTGAAAAGTGATGATCTATGCATATTGTAAAAATTCAAATATTGCTGCAAATGCACAATAAGGACAAAGTCATCTATGATCCAAACTTTTAGAGATAATTTATCAATGGCAGCATGGAAAATCATCTCCCAGGCTTTTTATTGAGGGGGGGGGTTAAGGTGAGCCATATCTATCACTTATCTATTCACATTAAACAACAGGGTAGAAACATTTTTGTTATCTTAACAATTAACCTGGACATTTATCTTAGATTGAGACCAATTTTTGTTTGGAAAAACCCTTTAGTAAATGCATGAGGTAAAAGATATTGGCCAAGGTGTTGTTGATGTGCAAACTTCAGAGAACAGGGTAGAATTGCTCGGTGTGAAACAAGGTGAGGTGCTATTCTTCTAAAAAAAAAGGGCACAAAAGAGTGGAGAATAAATAATTGGGGAGAAATAAATGAGGGGGGAAGAATAGAGGAGCCAGAAGAGGCTATGAGACAGGGCATGGAAGTGGAATAAAGAGAATTTCTGGGGCTGGGGGACCTAAGAAGTATTTGGAGATCAGCAATCTCCCACGGGAACTTCATGGCACTTGCTGGGAAGCAGTAGTGCCACCTTTCCCTTGGACCCAGTAGCTTGATAAAGCCTGGTATATGCACAAAATGTTTGATGTGTCTGAGTTTTTCTTGTGTGAACTGGTGAAGTAGCAGAATGACAAGATCGTATTGAAGCTATGAGAAAAGAGGGCCAAGAGGCTGAGAGGGTTGAGAAGGCCAAGAGACTATAAACTCCTTTCTTTTTCCTTAACTGCCCCCCTCCTCCCAATTCACAGAACACTTGGGGAGGTTTTAGATCCGTTTTACATGGAATTGGGGTTTGTGTTAAACCACTTTTATCTATAAGAGTTAAAAAAAACCCATATAATATCTGAGTTATAATTATTCTAATAAAAATCCATGATGGCAAAAACCTCACTTCCTTCCCCTCTTCTTTAGTGATTAAGAGGGCATTCCTATAAAGAATGTCCTCAGATATTTCTAAGAGTCTTTGCTACCTAACGTGCTAAGGAGTAAGTCCTGGAGTTCTTTCCCCCTGGTCCCTCTTGTCAAAATGTTTGTCCTTACTCTATCAATGAAATCCACCGTCTCTACTCTAGAAGGCACAAAAACCCTCTGACAGTGACAACTATCCACTGCATGGACAAAGGCTTTCCAGTAATTTCCTCTTTGTAGGCTTAAATGAGGTTGCTATTTTAAGGACAACTTACAGAAGAGCTGGGAATAATGGAAGGAAAGTCCAAAACAAAAAGCAAATTAAAGAGGACAGGGGCAAGATGGCAGCTTAGTGAGGTGTGACATTTAGTTTGTCCTGCAGAGCAGCTACTAAATAGCCAGGAACAGTTCAGAACTGCTGGTGAACATCAGTGACCAAGACACACAGCGTACACAAGAACGGACAAGCTGGACTGGCTGAGACCCCACTCAGAACTGTACGTCCCCCCAGCTATGGAGGCTGGCACCCCTCCCCGACAGGCATGGCAGCCTGGTTCCCTGAGGGGAAAGGAAACAGACTTTACTAGAAGCAAGGGATTAGCTCAATCAAGCTCCATTTGAGGAATTAATTAACAAATTCTGACTACTGAAAATAGGCCCCCAGCACAGAGAAACCTGGAATAAGTGTTAAAGGTACTGGGAGTTTTTGCCCCAGCAGAGAGGGGCGGGGCTGATGGAATAGGGAAAAAAAAAAAAACAAAAAAAACCCCGAGGCTTTTTGAGTCAGGCAGCACAAAATAATGCAAAAGGGCTATACCCAGGGATCCAGGCAGATGGTGGAATAGAGGGTTCTGGGAAAATGGTGGAAGAGGATAGGTTGAGTTCACCCCTGCTCCAAGGAAAGGGATGAGAAGGTGACAGAGATGGTGATTCCAGGGTGTAAGTGACCCAGGAGGAACTTCTACATTACATAGAGAGGCCCTGTTTAGAAAAGCTGAAGGACTGAGACACAGAGAACTAGAGAACGCCCAGCTGGTGCAAACAGCCTAATGCACCCCTTTCCAAATGGAAACCTGGAGCCCTCAGGAGTGCACAGATGGGGAGACCAGGACTAGGAATGCCCTACCTCTGTGTCCTCCATGCCTCACCCTGCTCCTACACTCTAAGGTCTGCCTGAGCTGCACCACATACCCACGGCCTCTGCACTACACCTCTACAACCCTGCAACAGGTACCCCATGTTCAAAGGCACCAGCGTAGCACCCTGCTACTCTCGTGCCCTGTATCCTGCTCTACATCCGTCCCACAAATAAAAAGCTTTAGACTACTGAAAGAAATCAACTTACAAAGTAACCCAATCAAGATAGTTATATGCCATGAATACAACAGAAGATCGCTAAGCATATCAAGACGCAGACAGAACAGCTCAGCCTAATGACCAAATCAAAACACTGGGGAAGACACAGACTTTGGAACAAATAATCAAAGATGTTCATATAGTTCTACTAAATAAAATAAATGGGATGGCAAATGACACAAAGGAGAACAAGAAGACACTAGAAGAGCATAAAGAGGAACTTGAAAAAATATATAGAAAAATAGCAGATATCACAGAGATTAAAGATGCTGTAGACCAAATCAAAAATATATTAGAGTCATACAACAGCAGATTTGAAGAGGCAGAAGAAAGAATAAGTGAACTAGAGGATAGGACAACTGATTTTGAACACTCAAAATAGCAAATGGCAAAAAGGATGGAAAATGGGAATTGGATCTCAGAAAAATGATGGACAAAACAAAGCGCACAATTATAAGAATCATTGGTGTCCCAGAAGGGGAAGAGAAGAGTAAAGGGCTAGCAAGATTAGTTGAAGATATCATTGGGGAAAACTTCCCAACCCTTACAAAGGACATAAATACACAGATCAAAAAAGCCCAAAGAACTCCAAATAGAATAAATTGAAATAGGCCTTTCCGAAGACACATACTAATCAGTCTGTCAAATGTTGAAGGGAAGCAGAAGATCCTGAAAGCAGCAAGAGAGAAACAATATTAGGGAAACCACATAAGACTGAGTTCAGACTACCCAACTGGCATTATGGAGGCGAGAAGGCAGTGGTATGATATATTTACGATCCTGAAAGAGAAAAGCTTCCAGACAAGCATTCTGTACCCAGCAAATTGTCCTTCAAAACTGAGGAAGAGATTAAAATTTCACAAACAAATCCTGAAAGAATTTGTCAACAAGAGACTGGTCCTATGAGAAATACTAAAGGGAGTTCTGCCAGTTGAAAAAAAAAAAAAAAA
>PVIY010012711.1:0-47639 GCA_004026745.1 Myrmecophaga tridactyla | reverse complement strand
AGTAAGCAGTAACTTAAAGGGTAACAACAACAAAAAAAGAGATAGAGGGAAAAAATATATAGATCTGACAAACAAAATTCAAAGGATGGTTAGCTAGTGAGGTTGAACTCAAATGTAAGGGACTAGATAGAAGTGAAGGTGGTTCACTAGGGGGTCTACCGTATTGAAGTTAACATGATTGAAAGGGGTTGTATAGATCTGTGGGTCCCACTGATTAACATTACAAATACAAATAAGTTCTTGCATGAACTACTTCAAAGGTATGAGTCTTGTACAAAGAGTGTTTAAGTTCAGGGTATAGGAAGAAAACTGCTATTGCATGCTATGGGATACATTTAACAAGAAAACATCAGTAATACCACAGCAACACCAGGGGTAAATAATGGGGGGAGGGACAAGAGTTAAGGGGAGTGTTCTAGTTTGCTAGCTGCTGGAATGCAGTATTATAGAAATATTAAAAAGGGGAACTTAATGAGTTGCTAGTTTACAGTTCTAAAGCCAAGAAAATGCCCCAAGTAAAACAAGTCTAGAAATGTCCAATCTAAGGCATCCAGGGAAAGATACCTTGGTTCAAGAAGGCCAATGAAGTTTAGGGTTTCTCTCTCAAGTGGAAGGGCAAACACAGAGTTTCTCTCTCATCTGGAAAGGCACATAGTAAACACAGCATGATCTGCTAGCTTCTTCTCCTGGCTTCCTGTTTCATGAAGCTCCCCGGGAGGCATGTGCCTTCTTCATCTCCAAAGGTCACTGGCTGGTGGACTCTGCTTCTCGTGGCTATGTCATTCTGCTCTGCTCACTCTGAATCTCTCTCATTCTCCAAAATGTTTTCTATTTTATAGGAATTCAGAAACTAATCAAGACCCACCCAAATGGATGGAGACAAGCCTCCAGCTATTCCAGCTTAAAAACCACTCTTGATTAAATCTCATCTCCAGGGAGATGATCTAATTACAGTTTAAAACATGCAGTACTGAATAGGGATTAGAAGAAGCAGCTGCCTTTACAAAATGGGATTAGGATTAAAACATGGCTTTTCTAGGGTACATACATCATTTCAAACCAGCACATGGAGGTTTAGATTTCCTATTTGGTGAGGGTGTGTTTATTGGTTATCTTTTTCTTGGGAACAATTAAATTATCTAAAATTGAGAGTGTTGATGGAATGTGGACTTTAGACATTATACATGATACCTAATGACTGCAGGTAGCTGAATGATACAGTGACTGGGAAGTAGACTGGCAAATGATGGTGTAACCATATGATTGAATATTGTGCTGCTACAAAAAGGAACAAAGTTGTGAGGCATGCAAAATTGTGAATGAATCTGTGGGACATTTGGTGAGGCAAAATAAGCCAGAAACAAAAGAGCAATTATTGTATGGTCTCATTTAGGAAATGCTTATAAGAAAACAGAGGCCTAGAGTGCAAGCTCTTGTAGAAGTCACATTTTGTCCAGAGTGGTAATTATTATTTCTGGAGTTTTAGAGGCTATTTTATATATGTATAACCTGGTATTCAGAGAGAAAAATGAAGGCAATCAGGTCAGAATCAAGATAATTCAGAGCACAGGGATAAGGAACACATTGTTTATATTTTAGAACCTCACCTACTCTTTGAGACCAAAGGAAGAAAGGTTTACTTTGCCCAGAACATAAATTTTCTGTAGCACATAATCTAACTCAACCTGTCTAGATAGCTCATTTAAACAATTGAAACACAGGGAGCCCAGACTAAAAATGAGGGCCTTTAATCCTGTATAGTATAATATAATGCCTGGATACATCCCAGAATATATTAAGCAGATAATCAAAAAGTATTGGCAATGTTCCTTGAGGGATGGGAGAGAAAATATGGAACTATTAAACTTTACCACTGGGGAAACCCTTGATACTGTGTCAAATATTAGGAACACTCAAATCAATAGGCCAAGCCCTTGATCTTTAGGCTTAACTCTTGTGAACCTTATATATGCAGCAGAAAAGTTTAGCCTATGGAGGACCTCTTGTTGCTCAGATGTGGCCTCACTCTCTCTAAGCCCAACTCTGCAAGTGAAATCATTGCCCTCCCTGCTATGTGGGACATGACATCCAGGGGTGAAAGTCCTCCTGGTGGTGTGGGAGATGAGTCCCAGGGATCAGTCTGGCCCTGGCACCGTGGGATCAACAATGCCATCCTGACCAAAAGGGGGAAAAGAAGTGTAACAAATAAGGTATCAGTGGCAGAGAGAGTTCAAATAGAGTTGAGAATCTACTCTGGAGGTTGCTCTTACACAAACTTCAATTAGAAATTGCTACCTATCATAACTTGCCAAACCCCAACAAAAACCATTCCAGCCAATCCTAAAGAACACCTAGGGCAAAATATAAGATTCTGTAAAGTTTCCATGCACTGGGGTAACTTTCAAGAAACCTACAACCTTCAGATGGGTCCCATGACCAGGTAAGTCCTGAAACCTAGGGGGGCCAGACTTTCTAGAACATCAGCTAGTTCCATCTCCCTAACCCTTATTACTGATAGTCCCTTCTGACATGAAAAAGTTAGAATGAGTATAGCCCAAATAACCCTAAAGAATGGGAGAAAAATCAAAGGTGATGATGGAGTTATACAGAGAAGGTAGGGTTTAACAAATGAGTATGATTGCTGAATCATTATATTGGTATTTCTTTTAGTTTCCAGTATCTTAGAGCATCTAGAAGTAAAAACCTAAAATTGTGAAATTGTAACCCATACTAAACTGTGAAATCTGCTCTACAACTAATTGTTGTGCTGTGCATTGAAATTTATTACTTTTTTGTATATATGTTATTTTTCACAAAAAAGTCAATTGTGATGATTTAAAAAAAAATATTTATTCCTTCTAGCCTCCAATGTTCTGGAGCAGCTAGAAGGAAAAATCTGAGAGGATGGTATGGTAGCCCATGACAAACTCTGGGATCTGTCCTGTAACTACTTGTTGAAGAGTGCTTGGAAACTATTGCTTTTCTCTTTATTTGCTTTGTATAAATGCTATATTATACAATTTTAAAAGTTAAAAAAAAAAAGTAAATTATTGCTGCAGTTTGAGTACAGGCATCCTGGGTGCCATGTCTTGGGCTGAGTCAACTTCTTGACTTGTCATCACCTTGTCTTTGTGGCGTCAGGGCATTGGATCGCTCACAGTCAGAGAAAGAAGGGATAATAGATATCCCTTGTCTTGTCTAATTTCTCGTCACTAAGTTCTCATTTCCTATCCTAGAATGAATCTTGTCCTAGTATGACTAACAGTGGGGAACATCCATCTCCTTCAGGGGAAATCTACTTTCATATTAAAAAATAAGTGACATCTTCTGTGTCCCCAAGAAGAAAATCACAAAGATGATGCATTGCCAATCATCTGGGGTAGATGGCCTTACCTTGAGTTAATTTGATATAATATTATTTTTACAAAATATATATATATATAATAACTAGGGAATAATTTTCTACCTTCCTTTTCACTTGACAATATATCTTGCATATCATTCCATATAAATACATATCCATGCCATTCTTTTTAATAGCTGCATTCTGTTCCATTGAATGGTTGTTTTAATAACATAAAAACATCTATGTACATTCATTCATCATATTTCTGTAGGATAAATTCCCAAGCATGGAAGTGGATTTACTGAGACAATGACATTTTATGACTGTTGCCAAATTTATCTCCAAAAGGTTGTATTAATTAATATTTATACCCAGAATACTGACACTCCTGTGTTATCCCATGCTTAAAATTTTGCATTATTAACTCTTTTAATCTTTGCCACATAGATCAGTAACATTTTTAAACTTGTTTACGTTTGTGTTTTTGTAATCAATAGTGAGGTTGAGATTCTTTTTATTGTTTTTCTGCCCATTTCTATTTGTTCCTCTATACTTTGCCCTCCTAAGTCCTTTGTCTATTTCTCTATTAGGTTCTTTTTCCCCTTTGCTTATTTATCTATTAGGTTCTTTTTCCTTCTGACTAAACAGAAAGTCCTTTGTAAATTAGAAAATTAGCACTTTGTCTTCACAAATATTATGAATATTTTTTCCAGTTTGTATTTTTGCCTTCTGACCTTAATTACAGAAGATATTTATAAACAACTTCAAAGTTTTAATGTGTATATTTTTCTTTATGGCCTCTGAATTTCAGAACATACTCTCAAAAGCTTTCTTCATTCCAAGATTTACAAGATACTCTTATGTGTTTTTAGTATTTTACTATCTTTTAAAATTTAATTCATGGATCTATCTGAAATACATTTTGGTGTGAGGTAAGAGATAGGATGTTTATTTCCTTCAAATGATTATTTGTTCCAAAATCTTTTTCTTCACTAGTTCAAGATGCCAATACTAGCATTTACTAAAATCTCATTTATTACTGTTTTTTACCTTGTTCCCTTGATTTATCTCTTTCACTGTGCTAACTTACAGTTATTGTGGCTTCATATTATCTTTAAACATATATTAAATCTTATCCTTTCCTCTCTCTTATTTTTTTTTAAGGTTTTTTTTTGTTGTTGTTGCTATTCTCATTTAAATATTCCTTCAGTTAAACTGTAGAAACATTTGGTCAAGTTTATTAAAATCCTATTGGGAAGTCATTGAATTTATGGGTTAATTTAACATTGTAAAAATATTGTCCTTTTATTTAGAAACAAAAGTTTTTATCTATTTATTAAAGTCATTTTAATTTATGCGTATTTCTTGATCACTCTCACTTGAAAAAGGATCTTAATTTCAAGTTTTTGTTGAGAACTACCTGTTGTGCTTGGTTATTTCCTTATTTTTTTTTTAACTGTTTTTATTCTCATCCTCCATATACAAACTATAACTCACTAGGGATTTGGAAGCAAGAACTTTAGAATAAAAATATCTAATTAAATTTCTGCCTGAGAAGGATTTAGCCAGGAATATAACAGCAGACTTGGCAGCAGCTCTTAGCTGCTTCTCCCTGTATCTTTCCCCTGTTTAGAGGTCTGTCCTGTTTAGAGGTCTGTCCTGGCACATGGATGGGGACTGGGGAAGGCAGAGAAAGAAAGGAGGGAATAGTAAAACCCCAAATGAAAAGTCACATGCACAAGTGCCTAGTTCTTATGGACTTATAGAATCAGAAATTCCATGTGTGTCTTCTTTATTTTATTTCAAATATTGTGAATTTTTAGAAACTGAGACATACTCATGACTAGCCATGATTAAAAAGGCCTCTAAATTCAAATATAAATGATATTTTGGAATACACAGAATGTTACATATACTTCCTCCAGCAATGTCAATGACTAATTATGGACGATATTCTAAAATGGAAGAAAGAAGAATAAAATTTGGGTGGGTTAATAATGTAAGGAAAATGCAACCCGTCTCCTAGGAAATTATTTGTGATGCATTTAATAAACACCATGATCATGTGGTACCTCCTAAAAATTCTTTTATATTGTACCTTAAATTTTGAGCAAAAGGCCAAAGAATGAAATAAATGTATTTTTAAAAGATTGTCACCATTGCCACTAGAGGGTACAATAAGCAACCTTTTTCCAGTTATTTGAGCAAAAGAATATTACCGGGAAATAAAAGGCAATTTAGAATCACAGTACTTGAAACAACCTCAATTGGTCATGTGGAAGAGAAACAGCCTTTAGAAATGTTCATTGAACTTGACATCTAACCAAGGACAGAGAGCATCATGTGATTTTCAAGGGCAATGTGTGTCTTGGGTAAAAGTGAGTTTACTGAGGAACATAGAAATGTTCTAAAGTAATTACACAAGAAAAAATAAGCCTTTTATACTTACATGGAACTGTGGAACCATCTCACTCATCAAGCCTGCTGATTAAAGCTGCTCGTTCTCCAGAGAGATAGCTCCATGAGCTCTTAGAAAATAAAGTGATGAGATAGGCTTTCAGAAATTCAGCCAGGTCCAAGTTGGCAGCAAAAGAAAGAGAGGACATTCTCAAACAAGTTAGTGACAATTGATGTGAACTAGACGCAAAGTGTTTGAATTTCTCACTTCAGATATTTCACCAGATCCATGGAGCTCATGTTGAGAAAAATAAACACATTCCTCATTAGAATTCTAAGAGTACTTTTTCCTTAAGTTGGCTAAGCACTTTTTCTTTAAGTGCTTGTTTCTTTAAGTTGGTCCATCTCATTAAATGAGCCATCTATTCTATAGTAAGTTTCTTATAGAAAAAAAAACTAATACAGGATTTCTCCTATATCCCATTATAAACATGCTTTCAACATTCAAACTCTGGCTATTATTCTCCATTCCAGAATGACCGTGCTTCTTAAGAGAAAAACACCTAAACTTGGCAAAATGGGAGACTATATGGAGAAAAATTTGAACCTTCTTCTATAAATTATTTACTAAGCATAATATTGCTTAACAGGCATACGGTGCTTTATAATTTTCAATGTTTTTTCACATCCTTATCTCTTTTGCTCTTTAAAATAACCCTTTGATCTAGTCAGGTAGGTATTTTTTATTCACTTTCCTCTTTCTTTTTTATTAGAGAAGTTACAGGATTACAGAGAAAACAATACATAAAATTCAGGATTCCCATATACCATCTGTGCCAGTTTGAAATTATATAGTCCAGAAAAGGCATGTTTTAATCCTGATTCAATCTTGTGGAAGCAACTGTTTTTTTTAATCTGGATCAAATGTTATAGGTGGAAACATTTGATTAGATTATTTCTGCAGAGATGTGACATGCCCAATTGTGGGTGTGACCTTTGATTAGATGGAGAAGTGACTCCACCCATTCCAGGTGGGTCTTGACTGGTTTACTGGAATTCTTTAAAAGAGAAAACATTTGGGAGAGAGTCAGAAATAACAGGAGTCTCACAGCCTACAGAAACTTCACAGCAGAGCTAACACATGGAGAGCAGAGACATGGATGTTTTGAGATGCTTGTAGCCCAGCAGATGTCACCATGAGATGGTAAGCTAGCCAGAACCTGGAGAGAGCCAAGGGAAACCAAGAGATGAAAGCCAGGCGTGGAGAAGCAAAGTGAGGAACCCCCACAGGAGCAGAGGCTGAAAGCAACGGAGCCCAGGAGCAAGGGACCAGCAGACACCAGCCATGTGACTACCCAGCTGACAAAGGTGTTCTAGATGCATCTGCCTTTTTTTAAGTGAAGGTGACCTCTTGTTGATGCCTTAATTTGGACATTTTTATAGGCTTAGAACTGTAAACCTGTAATTTATTAAATTCCCCTTTTTAAAAGCCGTTCCATTTCTGGTCTATTATGTTCTGGCAGCTTGCAAACTAACACACCATCCTATTATTAACACCTTGTTTTGGTGTGGTACATTTGTTGAAATTAATGAAAGCACATTTCTGTAATTGTACTATTAACCATATAGTCCATGATTTAAATTAGGGCTCACTATTTGTATTGTACAGTTCCATGGATTTTTAAAAAATTTTAATTCTAGCAAAATATATACAACCTAAAATTTCCTCTTTTAACCACATTCAAATCTTTAATTCAGTACTACTAATTATGTTCACAATGTTGTGTACCATCACCACCATCCTTTACAAAACTTTTCAGTAGTTCCAAATAGAAACTATGCTTGATTAAACATTAACTCCCTATTCCCTCCCACCCAGTCCCCTGGTAACTTATATTCTAGATTCTTACTGTATGAGTTTGCTGATTCTAATGATTTCATATCAGTGAGATCATACAATATTTGTCCTTTTGCGTCTGGCTATTTCACTTAATTTGATGCCTGTAAGGATCATCCATGCTGTTACATGCATCAGAACTTCATTCTTTTTATCTGTGAATAATATCCCATTGGGTGTATAATGATCACATTTTGTTTATCCATTTATTGGTTGTGGACACTTGGGCTGCTTCCATCTTTTGGCAATTTGAATAATGTCACTAAGAACACTGGTGTATAATTATCAGTTCATGTCCCTGTTGCCAATTCTTTTCGGTGTATACCTAGTAGTGGGATTGCTAGGTTATATGGTAATTCTGTATTTACCTTTCTGAGGAATTGCCAAATTATCATCTCCAGCCTTTATACCATTTAACATTGCCCGAAGCAATGGATGAGTGTTCCTATTTCTCCACATTCTCTCCAACATGTTAACTTTTTTTTTTTAATAACAGCCTTTCAAATGGTTGTGAAATGGTATCTCACTGTGGTTTTGATTTGCATTTCCCTGATGGCTAATGATGAGGAGAATCTTTTTGTATGCTTTTTGGCCACTTATATATCTTCTTTGGAGATATGTCTCTTCAAGACATATGCCCATTTTTAAATTGGGTTGTTTGCCTTTTTGTTGTTGAGTTGAAGGATTTCTTTATATATTTGAATATTAAACCCTTATTGAATATTAAAATCTTATCAGATATTTGAATATTAAACCTTTATATATTTGAATATTAAACCCTATTCTCCCATTGTATAGGTTGTCATTTTACTTTCATGATAAAACCCTTTTGAGGAACAAAAATTTTTAAAATTTTGATGAGATCCCATTTATCTATTTTTTTCTTTAGTTGCTTGTGTTTTAGATATAAGGTCTAAGAAACCATTCTAACACAGGATCCTGAAGATCCTTTCCTGTATTTTCTTCAAGGATTTTGATAGTTCTGGCTCTTATGTTTAGATCTTAGATCTTTGATTTATTTTGAGTTGATTTTTGTATATGGTATGAGGTACAGGTCTATTTTCATTCTTTTGCACAGGGAGATTCAGTTTTCCCAGCACCACTTCTTGAAGAGAATATTCTTCCCAAATTGAGTGGTCTCTGTCCTTTTGTCAAAAAATCAATTATCCACATATGTGTTGGTTGATATCTGAGCTCTCAGTTCTATTCCAATGGTCTGCATATCTGGCTTTGTGCCAATACCATGCTGTTTTGATTACTGTAGCTTTGCAATACATTTTAAAATGGGAAAGTGGGACATGACTCCCAGGGGTGTGGACCTTCCTGGCAATGTGGGACAGAAATCTGAGAATGAGCTGGGACTCAGCATCAAGGGATTGAGAAAAACCCTAGAATGAGCTGAGACCCAGCATCAAGGGACTGAGAAAATCCTCTAGACCAAAAGGTGGAAGAGTGAAATGAGACAAAGTGTCAATGGCTGAGAGATTCCAAACAAAGTCAAGAGATTATCCTGGAGGTTATTCTTATGCATTAAGTAGATACCACCTTGTTAGTCAAGATGTAATGGAGAGGCTGGAGGGAACTGCCTGAAAATGTAGAGCTGTGTTCCAGTAGCCATGTTTCTTGATGATGATGGTATAATGGTGTAGCTTTCACAGTGTGACTGTGTGATTGTGAAAACCTTGTGTCTTATGCTCCTTTTATCTACCTTGTCAATAGATGAGTAGAACATATGGAATAAAAATAAATAATAGGGGGAACAAATGTTAAATAAATTTAGTTTGAAATACTAGTGATCAATGAAAGGGAGGAGTAAGGGGTATGGTGTGTATGGTTTTTTTTTCTGTTTTCGTTTTATTTTTCTGTTGTCTTTTTATTTCTTTTTCTGAATTAATGCAAATGTTCTAAGAAAATGATCATGATGATGAATATGCAACTATGTGATGATATTGTGAATTACTGATTATATATGTAGAATGGAATGATCACATATTAAGAATGTGTTTCCTGTATTTTTTTAATTAATAAAAAAATTAAAAAAAAATCAATTACCCATATATGTGTTGGTTGATATCTGAGCTCTCAGTTCGATTCCAATGGTCTGCATATCTGGCTTTGTGCCAATCATGCTGTTTTGATTACCGTAGCTTTGCATACATTTTAAAATGGGAAAATGTGAGACCTCCAACTTCATTCTTCTTTTTCAAGATGGTTTTGGTTATTTGGGGCCCCTTAACTTGCCATATAAATTTAATGATTAGCTTTTCCAATTCTGCAATGAAAACTTTTGAAATTTTGTTTGGGATTGCATTTAATCTGTAAATCAGGGTAGAACTGACATCTTAATAATGTTTAGTCTTGCAACCATGGGCATGGAATGTCCTTTCATTTATTTACATCTCTTTGACTTCTTTGAACAATGTTTTATAGTTTTTTGTGTATACATCCTTTACGTCATTGGTTAAAATTTATTCCTAGATATTTTGTTCTTTTCACTGGCATTTAAATGGGATTTTTTATTGATTTCTTCTTCCAATTATTCATTGTTAGTATATGGAAATGCTACTGATTTTGGGGTGTTGATCTTGTACCCTGCCACTTTGTTCAGTTAATTTCTTAGCTCTAGAAGCTTTGTGTGGATTTTTCAGGAATTTCTGCATGTAGGATCATGTCATCTGCAAATAAGGAAAGCTTTAGTTCTTCATTTTTTGCATGACTTTTATCTATTTCTCTTGCCTAATTGCTCTGGCTAGATCTTCCACAATACTACAATGTTGAATAACAGTGGTGACAGTGGGTATCCTTGTGCTGTTTCTAATCTTAGAGGGAAAGCTTTCAGTCTTTTCCCATTAAATGACATGTTTACTGTGGATTTTCATATATGCCCTTTATCATGTTGAGGAAGTTTCCTTCTATTTCTAATGGTCTAAGTGGTTTTTTTTTAATCAATAAAAAGTGTTGTATTTTGTCCAAAGCCTTTTCTGTATCAGTCAATATGATTATGTGCTGTTTTTTCCCTCATCCCGTTAAAGTGATGTATTACATTAATTGATTTTCTGATGTTCAATCACCTTTGCATACCTGGAATAAATCTCATTTATCATGGTGTATAATTCTTTTAATGTGCTTTTGGATTCAGTTTGCTAGTATTTTGTTGAGGATTTCTGCATCTATATTCATGATAGATATTGGACAGATATCTGGCTTTTATATGAAGGTGATATTGACCTTGTAGAATGAATTTGGGAGTGTTCCTTTCGCTTCAATTTTTTGGAAATATTGAGCAGGATTGGTTTAACTTTTGAAATGTTTCATTTCAATTCCCCTGTGAAGCCATGTCATCCTGGGTTTTTCTTTCTTTGTAGGTTTTTGGTTATTGATTCAATCTCTTTATTAATTATTGGTCTGTTGAAATCTTCTATTTCTTCTAGAGTCAGTGAAGGTAGTTTTTCTGTTTCTAGGAATTTGTTCATTTCATCTGCATTATCTAATTTGTTGTCATATAGTTGTTCATGGTATTCCCTTATAGTCCTTTTTATTTCAGAGAGGTCCGTATTAATGTTCCCATTTTTATTTCTGATTTTGGTCATTTGTGTCCCTCTCTCTCTCTCTTTTTTTTTTTTTCCTCATCAATCTAGCTAAAGGCTTATCAGTTTTATTGATCATTGCAAAGAATCAACTTTTTGTTTTGTTAATTCTTTCTATTGTTTTTTTAATTCTTAATTTCATTTATCACTGCTCTAATCTTGGTTATTTCCTTCCTTCTGCTTGCTTTGGGTTTAGTTTGCTCTCATTTTCTAGTTCCTCCAATTTTGAGGTTAGGACTCTGATTTGAAATCTTTCTTCTTTTCTAATGTAAGCATTTAGAGCTATGAATGCCCATCTCAGCCTGCCTTTGCTGCATCACATGAGTTTTGGTATAGTTTATTTTCATTTGCTTCAATATATTTCGTAGTTTCTCTCATAATTTCTTCTTTGACTCATTGTGGTTATTCAAAAATATGCTGTTTGACTTCCACATATTTGTGAATTTTTGAGTGCCCACCCCCACTTGCATTATTGATATCTGTCTTCATTCACTGTGGTCAGAGAATATAGATTTATGATTTCAATATTTTTGAATTTTTTGAGATTTATTTGTTCTCTATTCTGGAGAATGATCCATATGCACACAAGAAGATTGTGTTTTCTGCTGCTGTTGGGTGAACTGTTCTGTGTATATATATATATCTATCTCTCTCTCTCTCTCTCTCTCTCTCTCTATCTATCTATCTATATCTATCTATCTATCTATATATATATATCTGTTAGGTCCAATTGGTTTAGAGTATCATGTGAGTCTTGTATTGATCTTTTTCTAGATGTTCTATGCTTTATTGAAAGTGGTATATTAAAGTCTCCTATCATTAATGTAGAACTATCAATTTCTCTCTACATTTCTATCTGTATTTGCTTCATACATTTTTGGGCTCTGCTGTTATGTGCATATATATTTATAATTGTTATACCTTCTTGTTGAGTTGACCCCTTTATTGGTATAAATGACAATCTCTGTCCTTCATAACAGTTTTTTATTTAAATTGCATATTTTCTTTATTATTATAGCTACCCCAGCTTTCTTTTCACTAATACTTGCAGATGTGTATATATAATATACATAATATATATGTATATATAATATACATATAATATAATACCTGCAAGTATTAGTGAATATATATATATATATTCACTCTTTCACTTTCAACCTATTTATATCTTTGAATTTAAGGTGAATCTCTTGTAAATAGCATATAGTTGGGTCATGCCTTTTTTAAAAATCTTTATCCATTTAGAAATTTTTTATTAAAAAATTTCTACTTTTTGGCTGGAGAGTTTAATCCATTTGCATTTAAAGTCACTTCTGATAATGCAGGATTCTCTTCTGCCATTTTGCTACTTAGTCTTTGTAAATCTTATACCTTTTTTGTCTCTTAATTCCTCCTGTAATATCTACAATATTCATTTAATTTTTTTTATTGTACCACATTGAGTTCCTTCTTATTTCTACCTGGATATATTTTTCATATGTTTACTTTGTGGTTACCATGGGGTTAAAATTTAACATTCTAAATTTGCAACAATCATATCAGACTTGACACCAACTTGTCTTCAATAATATACACATATGGTGTTCCTACATCCCTTTGTCCCTGTACTTTATTTACATTAAAAATTATATCTTTGTATATTGTATGTAAACCATAGATTTATCATTCTTTTTAATGCTTTTGAAATTTAGTACACTAGGGAGTAAGAAGTGGAGTTATGTACCAAAAAATAATGTAATAATTCTGGCAGTTATAATTACTGCCTTTATGGTTTCCTTTACTGGAGTTCTTTATTCTTTTATGTCACTTTGAATCACTGTCTCATCCTTTCCTTTCAGTCTGAAGAACATTTTAAAGCTTTGTGTGTACATCTACTGGTAATGAACTCCCTCAACTTTGGTTTATCTGGGAATGTCTTAAACTCTACAATTTTTAAAAGAAAGTCTCCCCAGAGATAAAATTCTTCATTGGCAATTGTTATCTCTCATCCCTTTTAGTATTTCAAACCAGTATCTCTTCCCTCCATGGTTTCTGATGAGGAATTGGCACTATATGATTGAACTTTCTTGTACATATACATTGCTTTTCTCTTGCTGTTTTCAGAAGTCTCTCCTTGTCCTTTGAATTTGACAGTTTGATCAGAATGTGATGGGACATATTTCCCTTCAAGTTTATTCTGTTTGGCATTCTCTGGGCTTCTTGGAGTGCATATTCACAGCTTTTCCTAAGTTTAGGGAGATTTTTTTGTCATTATGGCTTTGACTATTCCTTTTGCCCCTTTCTGTGTTCTCTTTCTGGGACTCCCATAATGTATATGTTGGTACTGATGATGGTGTCTCAGAGTCTCAAAGTTCTTTTCACTTTCTGCTCCTCAGCCTCATTGATTTCAATAGTCTTGTCTTTGAGTTCACTGATTTTTTTCTTCTGCCATCTCCAATCTGCTGTTGAAAGTCCCCTGAGAGTTTTTCATTTGTTATTATGGTTTCAAATCTGTGTTAGTTTGAAAGCTGCCAGAATGTGATGTACCAGAAATGGAACGGTTTTTCTAAAGGGAATTTAATAAGTTACAAGTTTATAGTTCCAAGGAAGTTAATATGTCCAAATTAAGGCACCGACAAGAGGATACCTTCACTCGAGAAAGGCAGAGGGGTCTAGGATACCTCTGTCAGCTGGGAAGTCATGTGGCTGGCATCTGCTGGTCCTTTGCTCCTGGGCTCTGTTGCTTTTAGCCTCTGTTCCTATGGGGGTTCCTCACTTTGCTTCTTCAAGGCTGGCTTTCATCTCTTGGCTTCCCTTGCCACTCTCCAGGTTTGCTTACCATCTCATGGTGACATCTGCTGGGCTCCAAGCATCTCAAAACATCTGTGTCTCTGTTCTCCAAGTATTGGTATCTATGTCAGTTCTGCTCTGAAGGTTCTGTTGGTTCTGTCATTTCTCTCAAATATTTCCTCCTTTAAGGATTCTAGTAAACTAATCAAGACCCACCTAGTATGGGTGGAGTCACATCTCCATCTAATCAAGGGATCTGACCCATAGCTGGGTGTGTCACATCTCTACGTCGATAATTTAATTAAAAAATTCCAACTTACAGTATTGAATCAGGATTAAAAGAAATGGCTGCTCCCACAACATTGGATAAGGATTAAAACATGGCTTTTCTGGGGTACGTAATGTTGCACAAAACCAGGAAAAAGGCTGCAACCTCCAGGAACTTTAAGCAGAAACAGAACAAACTGGTGTTGAGTCTCTGAAGTTTCAGTAAGTAGGTTTCATTAGTTTATGGCCAAAAGCCTCAGCAGAGTAACCTCTAAAAGTTTGAGCCCCAAACAGGGGCTGACACAAGATTTTAATAGACAAGATGGCTTGTTAGAGGTACGGTGTCCTAATATGGCAACTGGTGATGTCTGAAGGAGCTGATTGGCTGTGTGCCAGCAATCAGACCCAGGAGGATTGCAAAGCTGAGTTACAGAAGCGAATGAGTATTCATGGGGGAGGGGACTCCTACAGTGGTCTTTTATCTTGCCTACTTGAGCTCTCAACCATCCTTGGGGCTGGGAGACTCTCCAAAGAGGAAGTGGCCTGACTGAACAGGGGGCCTGCTTGCCCCCAGGAGCCTGCCTGCCACAATAATACTTTCAAACTGACACAAAATCCAACAGTTCTATTTGGTTCCTTCTAAAATTTCTATTGTTTTATTGAGGTTCTCATGTTGTTCATTCATTGTTTTCCTGATATCCTTTAGTTCTTCTCTGTATTTTCCTTCAAGTCCTTGAACATATTGATAATCACTTTTCAGCATGTCCAGTACATCCAGAATCTGGTCTTCTTCATTGATGTTTTCTGGATTTTACACTTATCATTTCCTGTTTCTGTATTTGTAAGGTAATCTTTTGTTGCACACATTTCACTTTACTATTTTAAAATATTAACTCTGGGATTTTTTCCCTGAGATGTTTGCTTATTCCGTTTGTATCCAACTGGTGATATGATAGAGGTGTTTCTGAGTCAGAACCAAGCAAAAAATACCTTTCACTATTGTGCTACTTTGAAAGGATTAGGTACCCTAGAAAAGCCATGTTTTAGTCACGATCCAATCTTGTGGGAGCAACATTTCTTGTAATCCCCATTCAACAATGCAGGTTGGAATAGTTTGATTAGATTATCTCCACCGAGATGTGACACACCCAATTGTGGGTATTAATCTTGGATTAGAGGGAGATGTGACTCCACCCATTCCAGGTGGGTCTTGATTAGTTTACTGGAATCTTTTAAAAGAGGAAGCAGATTGGAAAAAGCTTCAGAACAACGAGATAGCCATGAGAATTACCAGAGCCCACGCAGCCAGAGACCTTTGGAGATGAAGAAGGAAAATGCCCCCAGAGGAGCTTCATGAAACAATAAGCTTGGAGAGAAAACCAGCAGATGTTACCATGCTCGCCATGTGCTTTTCCAGTTGAGAAAGAAACCCTGAACTTCATCAGCCTTTCTTGATTGAAGGTAACCTATTACTGGTGACTTAATTTGGACATTTTTTTATAGGCTTGCTTTAATTGGGACATTTCCATGGCCTTAGAACTATAAATTCCCTCTTTTAAAAGCCATTCCATTTCTGATATATTGCATTGCAGCAGCTAACAAACTAGAGCAACTGTCTTTGCAGGTTGATTTTATATTAGCTGGTACTCTCCTTCAGAGTTCAGCCCTCCTGTCAAGAAAGTTCACCCAAGGCAAATACAAAGTACAGGGTCCTTTCTGTCTTTTCTAAGCCTCTGTTTTGCCCTGGGCTTATACTTTCTTTTCAGGAGTTTGAATGTCCCCTTTCCTTACCAAAAAAAACAGGTGTCCTTTCTTTTGGTTTTCCACTGCAGGATTTAATGCAGGTAAGCCTTTGTCTCAGCCTGCCCTCCTCAATTGTTCCTTACATTGCTTTTGTCTCAAACTGCTTTTGCCTGGAGGACTAATTCTTGGAGGAGGGCACACACCATACAAGAGTTTTCCAAGTTAGTCTTTCTCAGACAGAACAAGGCCAGGGATCCACAAAGGGAGTGCTGGCTGGCTCCAAATTGTCTTGGGGAGGGGCAGAGGGATGGACCAGAAGGGTACCAGGAGCTTCTTCCATGGCTCCCCAAAGCTCTGCTTTCGTCATTTGGCACCTGCCTGGCAAATGCAGTCCTTTCACTGTCCTCCATAGCTCTGAGGAATCTTCAAGTCTCCTCTGCTACCTTCATCCTGGGTTGGGTGGAACAATGGCTGACCTCAGAGCCAGCCCCTGGGCAATCTGAAGTAGCCAATCAATAGCAGTGATCAGCGATTGGACTGTGCCTCCCCAACCACAGACCCTGGGAACTAGGATTTTCTGTAGCTCTCTCTGGCACCAACAAACTATGCCAGGGGCTGGACCACACTACTGCCTGCTGTGAAAGTGGGAGATGTACAATGGTAAAGGTTGCACAGGGAGACACTCACCGGTGCTTACTGCAATTTCTTCCTCCCACTCTTTGCTGGGTGCTGACCAGTATTCTTTTGGACTCCAGAGTTTTGAAATAGTTGATTCATCAGTTCCTGCTTGTTTAATAGTTGTTCTGGTGGAAGCACTGATTCCTGCAACTTTCTTATTTGGCATCTTTCCACGACCTCTTCTTTACATTTTGTGAGTGAGTAAATAGAGACTTAGAGCAGGGAAAGCCCTTGCTCAAAATCTTCCAGTTAGTAGAGGACAGAGCTGAGAGTATGGGTCTTTGGGCTCCTTCCCAATCCAGAGCTCTTATCCCAGTACCCTGCCCCCTCAGGCAACTATGACGATTCAGCTTCAGAAATCACCTTAATGGTACATTTACATTCCCCTGAAAAAACTTCATGCTTAACATGAGAAAGATTTCCTATTTGACTGCAAATGTTCCCTTGCTTATGCTCAGCCTGATCAGGAATGCACAAGTTTGATTTCTCTGTCATTTTAGTTTCACAGGTCCTTTTCATCATATGCTTATGACATTTCAGGCAGTACATTGCTAAAGGATTATCATATTTCTTCAGTCGTTGAAGTCTCTTGGCCTTCATTATAACATTAACCTGTTTTGTTTTATTGATTACTTGGAAAACTTTTTCAAAGTGTAGAAAGTTGCTGAGTGTGTGCTTAAATCATTTAGCATTTGGTAAAGCATTAGAATAATTTGCAAGTATTTACTTATATTATTAATCAGCAATTTTAATGCACATTTATTGGATGTAGAAAAATATTGATAAATTTTTATATTTTAATATCTTGAACAGGAATGACAATAGAGGGATTATAGAAAACTAATAATGGAATAATGTCTCTTCATACTAATAACTTCAACATAATATGGAGACAGAGTGCTGTGCACATATTCCTTCCTAAAAATATCTGATGTACATCCAAATTTTGAACTTAATATCACTTTCTTTGTGATGCACATATAGTCCAACATATTCTACAATCAGTGGCTCACAATATCATCACATTGTCATGTATACTTCACCATAATCATTTTTAGAACATTTGCATCACTCCAGAAAAAGAAATAAAAAGAAGAAAAAAGAACTCATACATCCCATACCCCACACCCCTCCCTCTCATTGACCCACAGTATTTCAATTTATCTAATTTTTACTTTTTATCTCCCCCTGTTATTTATTTTTGTCCTTATTTTTGTTTTACTCATCTGTCTATACCCTGGATAAAAGGGGCATCAAGGTTTTTACAATCACACGTTCACACTGTAAAACACTGCATCACTTTTGAACAGATTTTCATAGTACCGTATATAATTTCACTATAGTGAACTGCTGTGTGGTGAGGGTTTTCCCAGTTTCAATTTCCCTTCAAGATTTTAGCCATATCTTTATGCCATCTGTACTATTATTTACTTTGGATGTATACACATATCCTCATAAAATCACATTTGATTCAAATTATTTACCCAATACATTATAAAATTAATGTGTAATTATTAAACTTTCTAATGTTTTTCATAAACTAATATAGTCTTGAGTACCATATTTGACACATGTACCATATATATATATATATTTTAACATGGGCAGGCACTGGGAATCAAACCCGGGTCTCCAGCATGGCAGGCGAGAACTCTGCCTGCTGAGCCACTGCGGCCCGCCCTGTACCATATTTTTGAGTCTCTGTCCAGTAGCAAATGTTCAGAACTAGAAAGTAGAGGCATAGATTCGGGTATAAACTTTACCATTTTGTAACTTTCATAGAGCTAGTCAATTGAACTGAAACGAACCTTATAAAGGCTGTAAGGGTTAAAGAGGTTGATCACTGTGAAACTCTCTGCACAAGCACTTAATAAACGCTAGTTTCCACCCCTTTAAGAGACTTCAACTGATTCAAGGTCATGTCTAGACAAGTATGATTTGAGTCCAAATATCTTCTCTATTTAATCCTTACCCACGCAATAAGCAACAGAATACTGAGAAAAGACACAGAAGCTACTTCAGAAAAGAGCCAGGCTATTGATGAAATGAAGCGAGGAGGCAGATCCCCATCGTAAATGATTTATATGAAATTCACAAAGTATTTATCACACTCTCTTAAGGACCACTATTGTTCTTCTCAAGACTGCAAGAACAGAGACCCACTAAAATAAGTTCAAGTCACAGGGGAGGGGAGTTATTGTAGACAGTCTGAGATCTCATGAAATACAAGACATAACATAGTATTCAGTTGCGCTTCATGTCAACTAGAAGTGGAAAATCAGGCTTCATCTTTCAGGGGCTACATGGTCTCATCATCTCTGTCTCTGTTTTGTTTCTGTTCCAGTGTGGCTCTATCTCATCACAGTTTCCTCTCCTCACTCTTCTTGCCCACTGCCTGCAAATGTCAGTAAGAGTAATCTGGCCCAGGTTATATTCTCCCATTAGGCTAAAGGTCTCTGACTAATCAATAGATTGGCTCCTCTGAGAATCAACCCCAAGGACAGTGAGCTGTGGGTACCTTGGATAAGTGAATAGATGAGAGATGTACTTACCTTTTCTTTCAATCTTGAATACATAAATTCTTTCTACAGCCCAACCTTTTGCCCCCCAACATATCAGTAACACTTTGCTAGGAGTGGTGGGGTATATTAAAGACCTGTGTGGTATAGAATTTTAAAATTAGTGTTTTCACGTGATACAACATATGATTGTAAAACATCCCGCCAGTACAATACACTTTGCTGTTTTAAAGCTAACTATCATATCAGGTTGTTTTGGGGCTCAAGTTATATCAACTCTCCATTCCTGGATTGAGCCATGTCCACATGCTATTATTTCCAAAAATTTGTTTTAATTTTTTCAGATAAATAGTATCTTTGTTGTCAGCTTCCTCTATCTGGAGATAAAGAATCCCACTAAACTCTTCTGGAGTGGAAACTGAGGAAATGATATTAACACTTAGCATGAAGCCCTATTGATTTTGTTAAATGTTGTGATGAGATATTTTATTTCTTAAGCCAGGACTTAGTAGTTGCTCCCCACCCCCAAAGTTGGTGTCCCATCATGTAGACATGGATGAAAATACTTAATACTATTAAAGAAATAAAAATTCATATTTTCAGCACTATATTGTAGCACATATGTTCAGTACACAGATTCACTATATTGAGTGAATTCAACACAAAATAAGTAATTTCCTTATGCAAAATTTTGCTAGTTTCTTAACATAAAGACATGGTTCTTAAACTTCAGCATGACTAAGAATCAACCATTTAGTTTGAGAGAGCATGTGCTGGTTTGAAACTTGTTACATACCCCCAAAAAGCCATGTTCTTCTAATCCATTCTTGTGGGGGCAGAGTTATTGTGGGCAGGACCCTTTTGCTTAGGTTATTTCCATGGAAATGTGACCCATCCAACTGAAGGCGGATCTTAGTCCTTTACTTGAGTCTGTATGAGAGGACATAGAGAGCCACAGCTCAGAGACGTTTGGAAGCAGAGAAAGAAAATACCCCAGAAGAAGCTAAGAGAGAAAGAAACGCCCAGAGACATTTTGGAGACAGTCATTGAAACCAGAACCAGGAGAGAAGGACCAGCAGACGGTGCCATGTGCCGTCCCATGTGATAGAAGAATCCCCGATGCCATCACCTTTCTTCAGTCGGAGTAGCTTTCTCTAGATGCCTTAATTTGGACATTTCCATGGCCTTAGAACTGTAAATTATGTAACTTAATAAATCCCATTTGTAAAAGCCAATCCATTTTACAATCCCATTGTAAAAGCCAATATTACATTCTGGCAGCTTTAGCAAACCAAAACAGAGCACCAAAGAAACTGCCTTTTTTTTCCGCATGGGCAGGCTTTGGGAATCGAATCTGGGTCTCTGGCATGGCAGGGTGAGAATACCACCACTGAGCCACTGCTGCACCACCTGGAAACTACCTTTTAAGTAAGCACCCCAGATTATATTGATGCAGATGGAATGAAAACCACAGTTTGAGAAATATTTTTTGAGAACATGGCTGTGCATGGATGAAAGAACAATCTAAATGGGTTAATCTGGTGATGATCTGGCTTCTGCTTTCTGTGGAGATCATTACATGAAGTTCTTTACATTTAGGACCCTCACACACTAGTTATACTAATGTAAGCCCCACTTACCTACTTTGAAGTAATTATGTAACAACTGATTTCTAGAAAACAGAATCTCGCAGTGCCCAGGGAAAGAGCCTGGACTCTACCTACTTAAGCAAAACTAGGTCAACCTGCTACAGTGGGACTTTGGTTTTGTGTTAGTCTACAACATTTTGTTAGCATATATTTCTTTAGTGATGTTCAGTGCTTTCAGTGTATGCTGTGAAGTAAGAAGCTTTGTTCCACTTTTAAATAGGTGTTTTGCCAAGGGAAACAAGTTTTTTGAAATCAGGTACATTTTCTTGGGTGTTAGGATACATGATTTTAGCAAATGATTATAGAAATGATATGACAGTCTTTGGGGCTATTTTAAAATGTCATACCATATGATTTTGAGTCACAAAAGCCTACAAGTGATACCAGTTCAAATTGAATATTGTATGACTAAGGTACTTAAGACATTGTGAAGCTTGCAGGGATTTTTTTTTGTCTCTCTACAGGGAATATGTAGGAAAATTGAAGGCACATAATAGCATAAGAGACTTCAAATTGTTTATTATAAGGATCTCCTGGGTTTTAAATGGAATTTAAAAAAAATAATTATTCCAACCTGAAAATGAATTAAAAAACCAACAAAGGCAAAATTTATTTTCCAAAGTTTAACTCGGGTTTTTACATCTAAGTTTCCTGAATCATGCTTGCAGCACCCCTTTATTCTTTAACCCTCCATTTAATTGTGGCCTTGGATCCTGAAAGCAGTTTTACCTGCTCTAAATGTTCTCTTCTCAGCCACGGCCAAGCTTGTTTTTGTGGGTTTTTACATTTATTTTTTAAATTTCTTGGCCATTAAGCAGTAGATTCTAAGAACTTGTTTATTTTGTCTTAATTTTCTCTTGGAGATTTAAGTTATCAGGGTTTGTAATTCTTCCAATCAAATTTTCAGAAGCCTCAAATGATTTTAGATGAGATTTAACTCCTAATTGCTCCAATCACTGTTAAGGGAAATTACAATTTATTTTCTAAAACTAATTAGACTCATACATCAGGCATACTTTCTCACGGTTCCCTGCTAACAAGACTATTCTCTAATCTGCCTGGGTAAAATATTTCTACTTACCCATATAGCATCAGCTCAAATATCCCTCACTCTTGAAGCCTCTTCTGAGAACACTTGCCTACTTTCTTTGACCTGTGTCCCAACCTCTAGTAATGCCATTATCTTCTGGTAATGTGATTGTATAACATGTCTAGCTCCACATTTGATAATAACTCATAGAAAGCAGGAAACTTATTTCAGTGCCTAGTGCTTTGCTTATTGCAAATAAAATGTTAACTAGATACTTGAAGAAATAGTCTCAAATTCACATGCTCTAATCCATGTATATATATGGATTATATATAATTATTATTTTTTGGGGGGGTGCATGGTCTGGGAATCGACACCGGGTCTCCCACATGGAAGATGAGCATTCTACCACTGAACTACCTACGCATCCTTATGTACATATTTAAAATTTATTTTGGTCAAGAAAATTTGAGCAGGGCGGGCCACGGTGGCTCAGCAGGCAAGAATGCTTGCCTGCCATGCCAGAGGACCTGGGTTCGATTCCCGGTGCCTGCCCATGTAAAAAAAGAAAAGAAAATTTGAGTAAGAAAAACCTCTCTTCAAATGTAAGAAGTTACAAATTTGCCTGTGAACTGGGTTGCCAAAAACCACCAATTCAGATATAGTTCCTTAATACCCTTAAACAGAGCTTTTCAATCTCAGCATTGTGACATTTTGGCCCGGATAATTTTTTGTTGTGGGGGGCTGCCGTTTACATTGTAGGATGTTTAGCCGCATCCCTGACCTCTGCCTTTTAGATGCTAGCAGCACTTCCTATCCCTTGTGACAACCAAACATGCCTCTGGATATTGCCAAAGGTGCCCCAGGGGGGAAATTGCCCCAGGTTGAATTATACAACCCTAGGATGACAACCGTTCTAAGTTCAGGTCAATCAAAAAGTATTTGTGGAACAGATTTCAAATATCATTTGAAAAGCTAATTCTGTTAACTCTGTGAAACATTCATTTTTAAGTTTTAATTGCCCCTTTACTTTAATTGCTTTAATTAGCTCACAATGTATGTTTACAGTTCCTCTTTAATATTTACCTCCTCTCATTTTTTAACCAATCTTCTAATATGTATTTCAATTTTAACTAATGTTGCACTTATCTATTGCTCCTCAACAAATCATCTCAAAGCTTAGTGGGAACAACTATTTTATTAGGCACATGATGTTGTAAGTCAGGATTTGGGGCAGGATATAGCAGGGGTGGCTGGAGATGCCTAGGACACTCAACTTGGCCATATCTATGGAGTTTAGGTTCTGCCTGGTGGCTGGGTTCCTCAGATTTTCTGCATGTCATATCTTCTGTGACTGGAATGTCCAAGATGGCGCCTTCACTTATGTGATTGGTGCATGGGCTAGGATAGCTGGAACTATGAGGGGCCATTCTTGGCATCTCTTCCTCCTCTGGTATCTGTAGTCTTGGCCATTGCTCCTTGGACCTGAAGTCTATATCAATATCAGCAGGTTCTCTGTTAGTTCAGTGGAGCTCTCACTACCTCCTTATACCTTCACCAGCATATGGAGGACCATCTGGACTTCCAGAAGTGGGGACCAAGGATCTATCATGTATTGATCTGCCTTCTGCCTCTATCTCCAACTTACTGCCCCTTTCACATAGAAAGTGGTTGGATGCAAAGCATCTCCTAGGCTTGCAGTTAGGGATGCATTCAAATAGCTCTGAGGTCCTTGGCCTTCAACATACCTATCAGGATATTTCTAATACCTTTGTCTGCTTTGAAGTTGGATGCCAGAGTCAGAAAGTGGATTGACAGTCTTAGCATTTGCCTTACTCACTTCTTCTGCTCATTTCTAATCTGCCTTCTTCACTCCTTAATCAACCAGGCTTAGAATGATTTTTCTTTCTACTCCTTCCTTTTACTGTTTTAAAGGGACTTCCCTTATGCAAAAAGCCTATCAATCTTGGTTCTCTAAAGGAGGAGATAAAGGAGCTTAGAAAAATGTTTTTGCTCTCTTCTCCAAAGGTGGGTTTTCAAGATATTGGTTTGTTGCTCAAAACCATTTTGGATGTCATGAACTGAATATTATTGCTATTTTTTCCTCTTTGCATTCTTCTTCTAACAATTATAAATCTCCCCTAGGCAAACTGAGAGGCAGAATGGAACAAGGTTCATATAAGAAAACACAAAAGGGAGAATCTCATTAATATTTTAAAAAGCTCCTGTTATTACTAGCTCTTAAGAGCTGCCATGGAGTAATTCCTATCTCCCACTAATAGATATGCTTAACATAAATTCAGTACATTGTGGTTAAGTTTTATAGCACATCCTTTGTTCAGGAGATCTCTTTGAGGTAGGTAACAATTTCATATGCTACATTTATACTCTTTTAGAAAGTTCAGTATCCTCCATGCCAGATAAAGGAACTAAACCAGTAGAACCCACCTGAGCATTAACAAGGCATGCTGTATGTATTCCTACCTACTCTCTCCAAGCATATCTGAGAACTGGAAGATATATCTTACTTAAATTCTCAATACCTTGGCCATCTTCCTAAGGATAGCTTGCACTTGCTGAAGAACAGCTGAAAGAGAGAGGTTACAGCCTGGGGCAATGTAATCGATCGATTTTTCACAAGGTGGGGATTGGGAGGTCAGTAAGAGAGCTGCTCGGCGACGCTGGATCCCCTCTCCTCTCAGAAATCTACTGAAAGTCATTTAGGTACTACTTATTGTTCTCAATTATCTCAATTCAAAATATTGATCATCTACTAGACAATCAGCATGTCCTTGAGCATTGTGTGGAATATTAAACAAGAAACTGAGTTTACAAAACTTGTGGGGCAGCAATTTGACATTCAAATGTATTAGAAAACAACATAAGGCAAAACAAAACAAAACATCCCATCAAAATACATAGTAAACCAAAAGAAATGAAAGCAGCCATCCATCCAGTGACTCAAATACAAATGTTCATAGCAGCTTTTATTTGTAATAGTCCAAAACTTGAAATAACCTGTATTAGTTTTCTATTGCTGTGTAACAAACGTGGCCTAAAACAACAAACATCTATTCTTTCACAGTTTCTGCAGATCAGGAATTTGAGATAGACTTAGCTGAGCGGTACTGGCTCTTGGTCTCTTGGGAGGTAGGTGACCCAGTTTCAGTTGTCTCCTATCACTTCTGTTTTACTCATTGGGAAGAAAGTTACTAAATTCAGCCCAGGGCGGGCCACAGTGGCTCAGCAGGCAAGAATGCTTGCCTGCCATGCCAGAGGACCCGGGTTCAATTCCCGGTGCCTGCCCATGTTAAAAAAAAAAAAAAAAAAATTTAAATTCAGCCCACATTGGAAAGGAGAGGGATATTAGGCGCCAATTCCTGAAGGAAGTAGTATTAAAGAATTCGTGGACATATTTTAAAAACTAAATATCTATCAACAGAATAATCTATAAGGAAATTGTGGCATCTCCATACAATGGAGTACTACTCAGCAATAAAAGACAACGAACTATTGATACACACAACAACATGGATGAATCTCAAAAGGATTATGCTGAGTGAAAGAAGCCAGACAAAAAAGAGGACATACTGGAAGGTTCCATTTATCCAAAATTCTAAAAATGCACACTTAGCAATAGGGATAGAAAGCAGATCAGTGGTTGCCTGGGGACCAGGCTAGGATGGATGGAGCAATGAAGAGAAGGAAGGAGTGATTTCAAAGCAGCATGATGAAAATTTTGAGGGTGATGGATTTATTATTTTGATTGTGGTTACAATTTCACAGGTGTGTAAATATATGAAAACTCATCAAACTGCATGCTTTAAATACATGCAGTTTATTGTATGTCATTTATACCTTAATAAAGTTGAAACAATTTTATGGTAAAGAAAAGACTTATTTTTCTGTTAATGCCAATTATATCTTCTAGAACTTATAATCACTAAATATAATAAGTAAGTCTGAGACTCTTACGCATTGCGGGATAGTTTTCAGCATGGAAGAAACTTATTAACCTCTTTTAACATAAGTTAACACTTTGGAGACTCTGGATTCTTATTTGGTTAATCAACCCATTATCAATTTAAAAATACTTCTTGAAAAAAATTAACATCTAAGGCCTACAATATCCATTTTGTTTTGTGGGTTTATCCAAATTCAAAATAATTTCTTCTTCCACAAACCTACTCCTTTTAATCACTGCACTAGATCACCATTCACCCAGCACCAAGACCTAAAAACATTCACTAGTTCTTCATTGACATCTTCTTCTCCCATCTCATCCCATACAATTCATTCATTCATTAAACATCTATTAAGCAACTATCACACACCAGGTACTATACTAACTGTGAGGTATACAGTAGTGAACAAATGTATCTGATTCCTACCCTGATGTACATTTTACATTTTAGTGGAGGATTAGACAATTAGTCTACAAGTATGGCCCACTGTATATAAGAAATGCATATTATATCCATTCTGTCCACCATACCTTTTGCTGCTGATTCCATTTAACTCCTCATCATGTCTTGCCGAAAGTAATTTTATGACTGGTCTCTGTCTTTTTTTCTTTCTTCACATTAGGTTGTCCTCCATATTGCTGTCAAAGTCACCTTTCTAAAACAAAGGTCTGATTATGTTTTTCTCTGATTAAAATCTCTGCTGACAGGTCTACATCACAAGCTGGGTGATATCCAAACTTCTTCTTGGCCACTGCCTGTCAATGCAGCCTTAATTCTCCAGCTCATCTCCCTCAGTTATTCTAGCCCTACTGCATTACTCAGATTTCCCTGTCATGCTTTGTGTGTTCACATCTGCTCTCACAGTTTGCTTCTTCAGGGAAATGAACTTCGTCTTTTTCTCCACTCAGTAAATTCCTACAAATCCCTCAAGACCCAGCTCGAATGACAATCCTTTCTAAAGAATACCTGTTCATAAGTAGAATTTATCAGTCTCACGGACTCTATCACATCTTGCCTATTCTTGTAACTTAGCGTTATTGAGATACAGTGTAATTCAGTTGCAAGGAAGTAAAAAAACAGTCCTGACAGCTCTTAAGTAGGCCATGAATATAACATTTTCATAGAATACCAAAATCAGATGATGTAACTTAATGCATAATCTACTTAATGGATTTAGACAAAAATAAGAAATTTCTTGCACAAAGAATACCGTGCTAACCGTAAAAATGGCCACACACGTGCATGCCCCAGCTAACACGAGCAGGTGCTACTTCTTTACCAATTACAGCTTTAATTCCACTCAACACCTCCCTCCTCATAGATAAAAATTATTAAGTTATTCTATCACAGAATTTTCCCCATTTTCTGGCGACATCTAATCCAGAGCAACCCCCTGCTTCCCTGAACGTTTCCCCAAATTGCCAGACTCCAGTCCAAATTCTGTAACAAATCCCTCTTAAACACCCTTTTACTGAGACTCTCCTTCTGTAACCCAGTGTGAGGTGCCCTTTTTTCCCCAACAAATAATAAATCAAACTCCACATTTTTTTGGAAACAGGCATATTCCTGATAGGCATCAAAGCATATACATATTTAAATCTTCCTACAAGACCATGAAGACTTTGAGATCACTGATTTTTTTTTGCACCTTGTTATCAAGCACAGTGACTAACTAGATGCTGAGTACGTGTTTGTAGGATAAAAAAACTGAATACGTATTTTATGATTAAAGGCAATGATTTAATGTATACAGAAGAAGCTCCTTTACTGAAATGTGTTATTGCTCATGGTAATGCTCTCCCAGTCTGCTACTGACTGAATTGGCTTTTGCATGTGAAGGTGTCCTGTGGTTTTGATACTATTGCTTTTGGCCCGATCCCATCACAGCTGAGCTTATGTGTTAGATTTTGAAGTGACGATGGCTTGTAGTTACCTCCACGGTTCCTCACAATCCTTGCCATTCCCAGCAGGCACAACTACCCAGCCACCAGGTGTGGCAGGCTGTTGTCCTGTCTATATATTACTGGAAATAAGTCACAGTAGGAAAGCAGATTAGGACAGTTCAAAGTGTGGGGAAAGAGAAGTGATGAAAAACCAGAAAGAAAATTGATTTCTAACTACAGCCAGACCTCATACTTGTTTTGACTTCATGGATGATTCAAGGTATAGTATAGTAGTCCTCTCTCTCCAGGATTTATTTCTATCTAGATTTCTAGAGCCCTTGCAACCTTAATCTTATGGGTCTTGCTATTTTGTGCTTTAGTAATATACTACTAAAAAGTGTTAGGTCTACAATGGAAGAGAGGTTTATTTGATCTGAATTGAAATTTTTTGTAATGCATAATCTAATTCAACCTATCTGTATAGTTCATTTGAACAACTGAAACATAGGAAGCACAGAATAAGAAAGAGGTCCTTTAATCCTGTATAGATTATTGTAATGCCTGGAAACATCCTAGAATATATTAAGGAGATACTAAAAAAAGTATTGCAAAGTCCCCTGAGGGAGGGGAGAAGGAATATGGAACTATTAAACCTTTCCTTACCATCAGGGAATCCCCTGATACTGTGTCAAACTTTAGGGACACCCAAATCAATAGGCCATGCCTTCGATCATGAGGCTTACTCTTGTGACACTTATATAGGTAATGGAGAAGCTTAGACTACCTAAAGGCATGCCTAAGAGTTACTTCTGGAGGACCTCTATTGTTGCCTAGATGTGGCCACAGTCTCTCTAAGCCCAACTCTGCAAGTGAAATCGTTGCCCTCCCCTCTACATGGGACATGACATCCAGGGGTGAAAGTCTCCCTGGTGACATTGGAGATGACTCCCAGGGATGAATCCAGACCTGGCACCATGGAATCAATAATTCCATTCTGACCAAAAGGGGGGAAATAAGTGCAATTAATAAAGTATCAGTGGTAGAAAGAGTTCAAATAGAGCTGAGAGGCTACTCTGGAAGTTGCTCTTACGCAAGCTTCAGGTAGACCTTGCTACCTATCATAACCTGCCAACCCCCAACCAGGACCATTCCAGCCAATCCTAAAGAACACCTAGGGCAATATATAAGATTTCACAAGGGTTCCAGGCACTAGAGTAACTTTCCAGAAACGTACCACCTCCAGATGGGTCCCTGGTCCAGATAAATCTTGAAACCTAGCCCAGCCTCTCCAGAACATCAGATAGTTCCATCTCCCTACCCCATATTAGTGACAGACCCTTCTAATTCTAAATTCCAATTCAAAAATATAGAATTGCTATAGCCCAAACAACCCCAAAGAGAGGTATGAAAAAATCAAAGGTGATGGTGGAATTATAGAAAGAAGATAGGAATATCTATGAACAAATGAATATGAATGCTGAATCATTAAATTGATATATCTTTTAGTCTCCAGTATTTTAGAACAGCTAGAAGTAAAACCCTAAAATTGTGAAATTGTAAGCTATGTCAAAATCTGAAATATTTTCTTCAACTATTTGTGGTGCTGTGCTTGGAAATTTATAGCTTTTTTTGCATATATGCTATTGTCCACAAAAAAAGAAGGAAAGAAAAAGTCACTTGTGATGATAAAAAAGTATTTAAGCCTTCTAGCCTCCTATATTCTGGAGCAGCCAGAAGGAAAAATCTGAGAGGATCGTATGGTAGCCCATGACAAACTCTGGGATATGTCCTGTAACTACTTGTTGAAGAGCCCTCTGGAAACTACTGCTTTTTTATTTTTTTGCTTTGTATATGGGTTATACTGCATAATTAAAAAAAAATTTTTTTTAAGTGCTAGGTCTATTTGAGGTTCATGTCTTATTTGTGTCCAGTACAGCAGAGCGATTAAAAAGTCAGGTTGCTGAGTTAGAAAGACATGGATAGGAATCCTGGATCACCAGCTTCTTGAATATGTGACTTTCATAAATCGCCTAATCCTTCTGAATCTCAAATGTTCTTACCTTGATTTTCTTATCTGTAAAATATCAATAGTAAATACCCTACGGGGTTACGGTGAGGATGAAATGAGATGATATAGAAAAACTTCTCCTGGAATATAAATTACTAAAAAATTATAGCTGTTATTAAAGCAATTAGCTTATCATATGCAGTTATAAATCCAGGGTTGAAGTCGGGTACTGTATCATGGAACGTTATATTATAGTATTCATTATTACGGTATATACTATACTATATGACATTATTATGGTATGAACTATACTATATGATATTATAAATTATATATACTTTGTATATTATATATATAAACTATAGCATAATGGCTTATATTTCAGGGTTTAGCCAACCTTGTTATTTCTATAACAAAAACTTTGCAAAACTGTTTGTGTATATTATATCCTTTTGAAATACACTTCTAACCTAGAAAAATAAAATAAACTCTTTATCATACCTATTGCACTGGGAATTTTAGTGATTAAACTGGATGACTTTTAAGGTTCCCTGTTGTCAGAAACAGAATAGTAAATTTGATAAACAGCAGGACAGGCTAAGCCAAATGGGAAAAGAAGCAGAAACTAAAGTTGTTCTTGAGAGGGATAGGTAATATTATCATATCCAGCCGAAGATAACAAAAGGAAGTTCATCCAGCTAAAAGTGTTGATGAAAATGGAGATGGGCAGTTAGCAGCTGGAGAAAGTTATAGCACAGTAGAGCAACTGGGTGAAATATATTAATATTTACTATTCCTATTATTATTAGGTAGTATTCCTGAGTTGTTTTTATGTGCTGAGCACTGTTCTGAATTGCACTCATTAGCTTATTCAATCTTCCTAACACTCCTAATACAATGGATACAATTGCTATCTCCATTTTACAAATGAGGAAACCAAACTAAGGAAGGTCACCCAGATAGTAATGACAGAACTTGATTCCAAACAAAAGCATTATTTTCAAATCCCTTTGGGTTGCAGTGAAGAGCTTTAGAATAAATAGGGAATGCCTTGACTCATAATAATGAAAAGTCCAGGGGTAGACTCCAGGCGTAGCTAGATTCAGGAGCTCACAAGATGTCCTCAGGACTCAGTCCATATCTCTCTTCTAAGTTTTGTACATGTTTCCTTCTTGTCTGGCTATTATTCTCAGCTATACACTCTTTACTAGGCTGACAGGCTGTTAAAAACCAAAACAATTCTTACCTTCTATCAGCCTGGCAACCCTGTCAATCAAGAGAAGGCAGTCTTTTCTGAGCACTTCAGCATATTCTCATCCCTCATCAATCACTGAGTCCATGGGATTGGAGAATGTCAATTCTGCTATTATGTGCCATATGTATTTCTAAAAATCAGTGCACTGTGGAAAAAATGGAATTAGGGACACATCACACAAAAACCTCATCAGTGACATATGGAACAAAATTATATGAACCTAATAAACATAATAGCCCATGTTTTTCCATGTTCAATGGTTAAAAAATACATAAATACTACAATAAATAAGGTGTTTTACCCTGAGAAAAACATGAAGGTTGCTTCTGGAAGTGGGTGTCAAAAGAACTGCAGCTTGTGAGTTATTGCAAAGTAGTGGAAGAAGCGTTATCTGAAATCAAATGGAAATTCGTAACACCAGATTTGGATGCATGTGGCCTGTAACACAGGTGGAGAACTGCTGTTATGTTAGATGTTTGAGGTATGTACATTCATTGTGTCCTACAAAGCTGAATTCAGCTGGGTACAATTTCTTGCATTCACTTAGTGTTCCTTGCAGATAAGGTTACAGATAAATGCAAAAATTTATCTGCTCAGGAGGTGACATCATCTATGTGGCAACCCTGCTCCACAGAGAACAGCAAAAAAGGGACCATTCTCACTTGTTCAGAACTCTAGAGAAAGATATAGACTGGAGAAGGAGCCCACAAAAATGCGGAATCAAAGAAACAGAATAATATCAGGTAGAAAACTTCTATCCTAGGCCTCCTGGTCCTCTCCCCATCCCTCACTTGGTCCAAACCAGCTGGGGAGAGGGCAGAATATGAAAGAGCAACAAGGACGATCCAAAATGGAGGATGAGAAGGGGGAAACCACACAAATTTTCCCTAAAAGCAGCAAGCAGCCAGGCAGAAACTTCCCAGATCAACTGTCTGAGGACCCAGGGGACAGCATTGTCCCAGGTCAGTGAGGGACAAAGAATCTGAGAAAATGTGGACAGAGACTGTTTCCAGCCCTGAGTCCTGGTGCCCTACCCCAGCCTTGAGGAAAACAGCACCTGGAGGCCTAATCCTTGCTTGGAGAACCACTGCGATCTGAGGCAGCTGGGGAGATCCTCAGTCGTAAATGAAGTGGGGGACACAGCCCCACATTAAGCCGGATCTTGGCCAGGGAAGTGGGGCCACAGGCACCCCATACTTTCAGCCCCACCTAATCAGATGCTGCCGGGCTCCAAGAAGCAAACAGGTTCTAAGTATGATTAAGTGACTGAATAGCGCCATCTGCTGGACAGGCCAGAAAGTGCAAGTGAAAGAACTGGAGGGTTTTTCAGAGCCTCTCCAGACTCTAATCCAGGGCCATTGGAGTTGGTCTACACCCCCTGCATGGGCACCTGGCCCTGTTTTGGCTGAGAAATACAGATGACCTTTACTGTAATAACTTTTCATGTTAATGGATTAAACTCCCCAACCAAAAGACACAGAGTGGCAGAATGGATTAAAAAATATGATCCCTCAATATGCTTAGAGACTCATCTAAGACCAAAAGATACATATAGGTTGAAAATTAAATGATGGAAAAAAGACATTACACGTGCATTTGTTTGCTAATGCTGATGGAATGCAATATACCAGACATGGAATGGCTTTAAAAAAGGGAATTTATTAAATTGAAGGTTATAGTTGTAAGGCATCCAGGGAAAGCTACCTTGACTCAAAAAAACGCCGATGTGTCCAGGACACCTCTGTTATCTGGGAAAGCATATGGATGGCATCTGTTGGGGTCTTTGTCTTCTCATTTCAAACAGTTTCCCTGGGGGGTGTTTTCCTCCTTTCTCTTCAACGTCTCTGCCTGTGTCAGCTCTGAAGTTTTTTTCCAAAATGGTTCCTTCTTAAAGGACTCTAGTAAGTGACCCCACCTTGAAAGGATAGAGACACATTCCCATGGAAACAACTTAATCAAAAGATCCCACCCAACAATATTGAATGAGGATTAAAAAGCATGGTTTTTCTGGGGTACACAACAGTTTCAAACGGGCACACTGTGAAGGAGTAACAAAAAGAAAGCTGGTATAGCTATATTAATATCAGACAAAATAGACTTTAAAAGCAAAAATGTTATAAGATAAAGAAGGACACTACATAGTAATAAAAGGGGCAATTCAACAAGAAGAAATAATACTCATAAATATCTATGCTCCCAGTCAAGGTGCCTCAAAGTACATAAGGCAAACACTGGCAAGCTTGAAGGAAGTAAGGGACAGCTCTACTAAAATAGTGGGAGACTTCAACATACCACTCTCACCAACAGTTAGAACAACTAAACAGAAGATCAATAAAGAAACACAGAACCTAAATGAACTAGACCTGACAAACATATATAACTGCATCTCCAAACAGCAGGATACCCATTCTTCTCAAGTGCCTATGGAACATTCTCAAGGATAAACCAGATGCTGGTACAAAACTAATAAATTTAAAAGACACGGAAATTATACAAGGTACATTCTCTGATGAATGGAATGAAGCTAGAAAACACAACAAATGGAGAAACAGAATATACACAAATGTATGGAGGCTAAACAACATACTCTTAAACAATCAGTGGGTTAAAGAAGAAATTGCAAGAGAAATCAGTAAATACCTTGAGATGAATGAAAATGAGGATAAAATCTATCCAAACTTATGGGATATAGTAAAGGCAGTTCTGAGAGAGAAATTTATAGCCCTAAACACATTAAATAGGAGGAAAGAGCTAAAATCATCCACTTAACTGAACAGCTGGAGAAACTGGAGTAAGAAGAGCAAACTAATTTTAAAGCAAGCAGAAGGAAAGAAATAACAAAGATTAGAGTGGAAATAAATGAAATGGAGACTAAAAAAACAATAGAGAAAAAATGACCATTCCAGCCAATCCTAAAGAACATCCACGGCAATATATATGATTCCACCAGGGTTCTGTGCACTAGAGTAACTTCCAGAAGCCTACAACCTCCAAATGTGTCCCTGGACCAGATTAGTCCTGAAACCTAGAGGGCCCAGCCTCTCCAGAACATCAGATGTGAAGATTCCATCTTCCTTCTCCATATTATTGACAGACCCTTACAACATGAAAAAGTTAGAGTGGCCATAGCCCAAACACTCCTAAAGAGAGGGATGGAAAGATCAAAGGTGATGGTGGAGTTATACAGAGAAGATAGGATTTAACAAATAAATATGATTGCTGAATCATTAAATGGATATCTCTTTTAGTCAGCGGTATATTAGAGTAGCTAGAAGTAAAAAAAATAAAACTGTGGAACTGTAACCCATGTCAATTAGTTACAATTAGTGTGGTGTTGTGCTTTGATATACAAAAAAGGAAATTTATTCCTTTTTTGTATATATGTTATTTTGCACAAAAAGAAGGGGAAAAAGTATTGTGATGATAAAAAATATTTAAGCCTTCCAGTCTCCTATATTCTGGAGCAGCTAGAAGGAAAAATCTGAGAGGATCATACAGTAGTCCATGACAGACTCTGGGATCTGTCCTGTAACTACTTGTTGAAGAGTACTTTGAAAAGTATTGCTTTTTTATTCCTTTGGTTTGTATATATGTTATACTACACAATAAAAAAATTTAAAAAAACAATCGAGAAAAAATAAAACCAAAAGTTAGTTCTTTGAGAAGATCAATAAAATCACAAACCCTTAGCTAGATTGACAAAGACAAAAAGAGAGAAGCTGCAAATAAATAAAATCAGAAATGAGTTGTGTGTGATTACTATGGGACCCAAAGAAATAAACAAATTACTAAGTGCTTACTATGAGTGAGTGACTGCCAGTAAGCTAGTCAACTAAGATGAAATGGACAACTTCTTACAAATCATTAAGAACCTACATTGACTTGAGAAAAAATAGGTCTCAACAAACCAATCACAAGTAAAGAGATCAAATCAGTCATGAAAAACCCACTGACAAAGAAAACAACGGGACTGGATGACTTCATAGGCAAGTTTTACTAAGCCTTTCTAGAAGAGTTAATACCATTCCTGCAGAAACTTTTCAAAGAAGTTGAAGAAGAGGTAACACTACCTAACTCATTCTATGAAGCCAACATTACCCTAATACTGAAGCTGGATAAAGATACTACAAGAAAAGAAAACTTCAGATCAATCTCCCTAATGAATATAGATGTAAAAATCTTCAACCAATCTCCTTAATGAATATAGTTGCAAATAGAATCTAATAGCATATTGAAAGAATTATACACCATGACCAAGTGGGCTGTATTCCAGGTATGCAATGTATCCCATTCCAGGTATGGTTCAATGCAAGAAAATCGATGAATGTAATACACCATATTAACAAATTAAAGAAAACCACATGATCTTGACTGATACAGAAAAAGCATTTGGCAAAATTCAGCATACTTTCATGATAAAAACACTTCAAAAGGTAGGAATCAAAGGAAAATTCCTCAACATGATAAAGGAATGTTGAGGAACATGATAAATAAAAACCCCCACAGCTAACATCATACTCAATGGTGAGAGAATGAAACCTTTCCAAGATCAGGAGCAAGACAAGGATGCCCTCTGTCACCACTGCTATTCAACAATGTCCTAGAAGTTCTAGTTACAGCAATTAGGCAAGAAAAATAAATAAAAGGCATCCAAATCAGAAAGGAAGAAGTAAAACTGTTGCCATGTGCAGAGGACATGATCCTATATTTAGAAAATCCAGCAAAGCTACTTGAGCTAATAACTGAGTTCAGCAAAGTGGTGGGGTTCAAGATCAATACAAAAATAAATGGGGTTTCTATACCCAGTAATGAGCTATCCTAGGAAGTAATCAAGAAAAAATTCCATTTACAGTAGGAACCTAAAATAATCAAATATCTTGGAATAAACCTAACCAAGGATGCAAAGGACTTGTACACAGAAAACTACAAAACATTGCTAAAAGAAATTAAAGAACTGAATAAATGAAAAGACATCCCATGCTCAAGGATTGGAAGGTTAAATGTCATTAAGATGTCAATTCTACCCAAGTTGATCTACAGATTCAATGCAAGACCAGTCAAAATTCCAAGAGACTACTTTGCAGAAATGGAAAAGATTATTATCAATTTTATTTGGAAGGTTAAGGGGACTCAAATAGCCGAAAACATCTTGAAAAAGAAAAATGAATAGGAGGCATCATGCTTCTAGACTTTAAAGCAAATTATAACGGCACAGTGGTTAAGACAGGATGGTCCTGGCATAAAGATAGACATACTGATCAAAGGAATCCAATTGAGAACTCAGAAATAGACCATTAAATCTATGGTCAAATGATTTAAAATGTATATTTTTATTGAGAAATCTTCATACACATACAGTCCATACATGGTGTACAGTCAATAGCTTACAATATCATGTGTAGTTGTGTATTCATCACCATGCATTTTTAGAACATTTGCATCACTCCAGGAAAAGAAAGAAAAAAGAAAAAGTTCATATATCCCATAACCTTTGCCCCTCGTTCTTATATAGTCAATTGATTTTTTTTTTTGTGGGGGGAGCATGGTCTGGGAATTGAACCTGGGTCTCCCACATGAAAGGTGGACATTCTACCACTGAACCACCCGTGTACCCATCAACTGATTTTTAATAAGGCTCCTAAGCCTACCCAACTGGAACTGAAGAGTCTCGTCAATAAATAGTGTTGGAAGAACTGCATATCAGTAATCAAAAGAATGACAGAGGAGCCCTATCTCACATCTATTCAAAAATTATTTTTGATCCATTTTGAATGGATTGAAGACCTAAATAAAAGAGATAGTACAGAGAAGAAAATATAGGGAAACATCTTCAAAATCTAGTGATAGGTGGTAGTTTCTTAGACTATATACCCTAAGCACAAGCAATGAAATAAAAAACAGATAAATGAGAATTCCTCAAAATCAAATACTTCAGTGCTTCAAAGGAGTTTGTGAGAAGGGTAAAAAGGCAACCAACTCAATGGGAGAAAATATTTGGGAACCAATATAAAGGTTTTTTTTTTTAAAGGTTTAATATCCAGATTATATAAAGGAATCCTACAACTCAACAATAAAAAGACATATGACCCAATTAAAAAATGGGCAAAGGACATGAATAGACATTTTTCCAAAAAGGAAACACAGATGGCTAAGAGACAAATGAAAAGAGGCTCAGTTTCATTTACTATTGGGTAAATGCAAATAAAATCACGATGAGATCAGTTCACACCTACTAGGATGGCCACTATTAAACAAACAGGAAATTACAAGTGATGGAGAGGACATGCAGAAATTGGAACACTTATTCACTGCTGGTGGGAATGTAATATGGTACAGCCACTGTGGAGGATGGTTTGGTGGTTCCTCAGAAAGCTAAGTATAGAGTTGCCCTACCTTTCAGCAATCCTGCTACTTGGGATATATCCCCAAAATCTGAAATCTGCATACCCATCTTCACAGTGGCATTATTCACAATTGCCAAAAGGTGAAAACAACCAAAGTGTCCATCAACAGAAGAAAGGCTAAACCAAATGTGGTATATACATATGATGGAATATTATTCAGCAGTAAGAAAGAATGAAGTCCTGAAGCATGTGACAACATGGATGAAACTTCAGGACATTATGTTAAATGAAATAAGTTAAACAAAAGGACAAATATTTTATGATCTCACTGATATGAATGACTATAATATGAGATAATTCAATCAGTTGAAGATTTTTAAGGAAGAAGAGAGACTTTTTGACTGCTTCAGCCAGCAAGCCTCTCCGGGGGAGTTCATCCAGACCCTTCATCGGAGCTGCCAGCTTCACAGCTCACCCTGCAGAATTTGGACTCTTCCATCCCCACAGTTGCATGAGACAACTTTATAAATCTCATATTTACAGGTATCTCCTATGGTCTGTTTCTCTAGAGAACCCTGATTTATACAGCACCGTTTTAGAAATGAGAGAGATGGGGAGCAATACACAATGATTCAGTTTCCTAGAGTATGCATCATATTCTGATAGATAGAGCCCCCTGCTTCAAAGGCACCAGTCTGGCATTTCCCAGTTTTGCTCTTAGGAAGCTCCCTTTTATACTTTGTCCTCCTTTGCCACAGCATAGTATGGCACTGGGCAGCCTTCTTTATTGGAGGTCGTTCCACTTCTGCAGCCCATTTCCTGTTGGTAAAAATTTCTGAGGTGTATTAGTTATTGCTGCAAAGCAAATGACTTCAAATCTTACTTGCTTAAACAAGATTGTTTTGGCTATTTGGGGTCCTTGGTAGCTCTCTATAAATGTGAGGATTGATTTTTCCATTTGTGCAATAAAGATTTCTGGAACTTCAATAGGGATTGCTTTGAATTTGTATCTCGTTTTGGGTATTATTGACATATTAACAATGTTAACTCTTCCATGAATATTGGATGTTGTGCCATTGATTCAGGTCTTCTTTAGTTTCTTTCAGCAGTGTTTTATACTTTTCAGTATACAAGTCTTTTGTATCTTTAGTTAGACATATTTCTAGATAATTCGTTCTTTTAGATGCTTTTGTAAATGAAATAGTTTTCTTAATTTCCTCGTCAGATTGTTTGTCGTTAGTGTATAGGAACATCTTTGTATGTTGACCTTATACCTTACCTCTTTGCTGAATTCATTTATTAGCTCTAATGGTTTTCCTGTGGATTCCTTTGGGTTTCTATACATAAAAGCATGTCATCTGCAAATAGTGATTTTTTCCTTCTTCCCTTCTAATCTGGGTATCTTTTATTTTTATTTTTTTGCCTAAAAGCTTTCACAAGAACTTCCAGTGCAATATAGACTAACAGCGGTGAAAGTGGACTACTTTATCTCATTCCTGAGCTTAGGGATAATGCATTACATCTTTTGCCATTGAGTAAAATGTTAGGCTTTTTTTTTTTAATTTGAAATTACTAAGTATATTTGGGAATTAATGACAAGCAAAATACCAGGTGCCAACCAGTATATCACCAAGATATCTTGAATTCACCTCAAGACGTGTGAACTAGAAAAACCTGTTAAATGCAAAGAAATAAAAATGAGTTTATATCTACACAAGCGTTAGTTTTTCTTCTTTTAAAGCAATTTCTAAATGCTACAACCCAGATCTTGTCCCCATGAAGTTCCGGGAACTGAGCTTGGATCGCTCCACCCGCCCCCTGGAAGAAATGGGGAAGAGAAATGGAATTTACGTTGTGGTGGGGTGGGAGGCAAGACAAGTTGCGCGTTCTGCACATGCAGATTTTCACATTTCACTCCTTGCTTCATCACCTGCGCAGACCGCTCAGTTCCTGCTCAACTACACGGCAAGTTCCAATGGTCCGGAACCTACTCAGGCGTTCCCGGGTCCACGCGCAGCCGCGGTCCCAAATAAAATATTTGTCCTTTTGTGTTTAACTTATTTCATTTAACATAATGTCCTGAAGTTTCACCGCGGTCCCAGTGCCCGGGCTTGCTCGCAGGACACGCGCCTCCGTCCGCCTGCAAGGATAGTGTGTTCACTTCAGTCATCGAAAACATCGTGGCTTCCAAGACCTCTTATGTTTCTCCATACATTGTTAGAAACAATCACTTACAATGGGAACGGTACAGACTTGCTCCAACCGTAGGACGCAGAAGATACTCAAAATTGGAGAATCCGGTTCCCTGGGCCAGAAGGGTGGACCTAGGCATCTTTTTATTGCATGCAAGACATAGGAATTTTACCTCGTTAACTGTTGGATATTATAATATTTTAAAAATATATATATGTTCTTGAGCTTTATTTTGGCTCATAGTGAAATTACTTTGTACCCACTGAATCTTTTCAGACCCGTTTTTAAGCTTTATTAGGCAGGACCAGATCAGCATTTGGTTTAGGGCTAAGTTTGCCCACTACTGAGTCAATAACTTTCTGAGTTCTTCACCTCAAGCCCCATGTAACATGCCATTTTTCTACTCTGGCCGGAGGAAACACCGAATATTGCCGGTCTTGTATGATTTTCCTACCCTCCCTTTTTAGGTGGGTTTTTCCCAGGCCCTGGGTAGTTCCCTCATACACATGCACTAATCAGCGCTCGGTGGGGGTGGAGAGAAACCTCTGCAGATTTGCAGCGCTCTCTTAACCTGAAGCTCTCCCCCATCCGGGTATCTACCCAAATTCTGGCTGCCTTGATCTCTGAAAATTTCCAATTCTGTCTTTACAATGTGTACGACCGCTGGACTCTGCCTGGACTCCCCCTGTCTGCTGTGTCCAGAAAACTTTTAAGACTGGGACGATCTTACGGCTCATCTGATTGGCTTGCTCTCTTTCAGATATCACTGTCCTATGCTGCTTGTCATCCACTGTTTGAAATTATCGTTTCATTTATTTTCCCTATTTTTAAGTTGTTTAAGGTGGGAGGGTAACTCTGCTTTTCATATTTCATCTTGGTCAGAAGCAGAAGTCCCTGAATATCTTTTTACTAACTCCCCTAAAGCTACAGTCTGGATAAGCACATGATATGTATCCCTAAACACAACAGTTTAATCTACTGTTTCATTCCACCTGGACTCAGCCAACTCTCCATTTTAAGGTCTATCACCTGCCAAATCCCATTTTTATGTGCAAATTTCTGTTTTAGCCTTGGCTATTTCAGTTGAAAGTAATAGAAACGCTACTCATACTAGTTAAGGGAAAAGGAAATTTACTGTCTCAGCTAAAAGTCCGGCAAACAGGACTGGTTGCAGACATGACAGGCTGGGGAATGCTAATGATGCTGTGAGGAAAGGTTTGTAGCTCTGTTTCTTGGATTAGCTTTCTCAAATGACTCTCAAGTGGCAGATAAGTTTTTGTTGGCTCTCCACAATTTATATCCTATCAGTTAACTATATTAAAGCTTATAGTTTTCCAGTTAAAAAGCAAAGAAAGAAAGAAGATATCCCATTTGATAGCTTGTAAAAAGCCCTTGTTTTGCTCAGATTGACAAGGCTTAGGCCACATTGCTATTTTAGAGATAGTCACTGTGGCTTGGGACATGACGTTCTTTCATTGGCCAGGCCTGGGTCATATACCCTACCTGAGTCATACACAATGGGTTTTCTATAGAAAAGTCAAGTCCTATTATCAGAAGATGACTTTCTGAGGAAGACAGAGATACACATATTCCACATGAGATGTAGAGTTGAGATACCAGTTTTGGAACAAAACAGAAACCCAATACCATATCGGATACACAAAACAGAGAGGACTCGCTTCAAGGTGGATGAATTCATACGCTATTGAACCAGAGCCTAAATATCTTTGACTCAGAGCCATGTTGGTCAAAGAATCTCAGATGTGGTGAAATCTAATGATTGAGGTCATGGGAAAAGAGAATACCATCAGAGAGGTGGTAATACATTTGCACCTTTAATGCGAGATTCTATGATTCTGTTAAAACATAACATAGAAATAGTGCATTAATTAGCAAAGTGCTCCTGGCACATCAACTCTCATAAGTAAAACGCTGTTATTGATTTTCACATTGGAGAAGAAAATCACTTCTGGATATCTCTCAAAATTGAGAGATTTGATATTTGATATCAAATATTTACAAACATCAAATTACTTGGATTTTTAAAAAGCATTTTCACGTTAAAATGAAATAGAAATCTTGTGATTCTTGGAAAAAAGCATTGACCTTGCATTCTTGGGAAAAAGTTTTGGGGTTAACAATGGTGTTCCATGTTGTTAATGAGCAGGGCTCTCGGATCAAATCCATTTTGTTGTTTAAAAGCTCTAAGCAAACGGAGGTGGCCTTTGGATGTGTTGATGTGGATTTTGACATAGTATATTCTAGACAAAGGTGGAAAGAGTGACTTTTCCGCAGTGACCTTATGTTTCAGTATTAGCTCTGATGAGTGTTAGCATAATTTTATGACCTGAACCAAGGAGTAACTACCTCTGCCTCTGGTATTAGTTGGTTTCTTGGCCTTGAGTAAATCACATACAGTCACCTAGGTCTCCAGTTTTACAAAGGAAAAAGGCTTATCATCCTCATCTATCTCACAAAGATTGCCTAAGGATGAAACAATGTATATTTAAGGGATATAGATAATATAAAACTATTTTATAAAACAAGTGCAAAAAATAAAATTTAGAACAGTGGTTACCTGTGGGGAAGGGAGGAGTCAGGGTGATGACATATGAGGGGAATCCACAATAAGATGTAACAATAGTATTAATACTTATCTAGTTCTTAATTGAGGTAGAGCATTTGCATGCTTATTTACTTCATAACTTATTGTCCTTCATAACATTTAAATATTATGTATACTTTGTGGATGTATTAAATATCACAAAATAAAACGCAATGTATTAAAGATATAAATTCCTTTGCAAAAAATACTCTAGCACCTTGAACAAAGGGCATTTAGAATTGCAAAATGATTCAGCTCAATTCCCTAACCCTGTATTGCTGCATTTTAAATTAGATTTTCTCAATTTAACACATACAGAAGAAGTTGCACAGGGTATCATGGAAGAGATATCAGTTTGGCACAAGCCTATTCTGAATTTCTTGTGGAAGCTTGACTTTATTTAATACAAAATGTACCTGTGTCTAAATATTCAAGTACCTTGAATATAGACACCACACAAGCATCCTACACTTACTGTTTTGCTTTCTCACCATCCGTTTTTTCTTCAACCCAGTCCTTTTGGACTTGATTTCCCACAGTTCCACTGAGCAGCTAAAGTGAAGGTCATGAATGGCTTCCATCCTGCCAAGTCCCATGGTTAGTTCTGATTGCATTATATTTGAATTCTCAGCAGTATTTATCACATATGAACACTCCTTCCTTCTGGAAATACTTTATAGCATTATTTCCTCTCCAGAACAGGATCCCATTAGGGTTAGGAATTGCATTTAGTTTTCATGTTTCTTTAGCCTCCTTTAATCTGGAACATTGCCACAGCCTGGCATTGTCTTTATGACACTGACGTTTTAAAACAAAACAGTTCTTCCTTCCTTTTTAAATAGAATAGTCCTCTTTTCGGGTTGGCTGATGCTTTCTCATGATTTGATTCTCTGATGTTTCCTTATGAACTGATTCAGGTTAGTTTTTCTTGGTTGAAGTGCTAATTGGGTGATGATATGTCCTTCTCTGTGTGTCACAAATGCAGGCACTTGATGCTCATCTGTATTCACAGTTGATGTTAATTTTGTTTACACTCTCAAGGTATTGTCTGATTTTTTCCTCCTATGTAATTGCTATTTTTTCTTCTTTATAACTAAAAGGCAGTCTGTGATGGAATACTTTAAGAACATATAAAGATCCTATACCTTAGCAAAATTTCCACTCAGATTTAGTATCTGCTGATCATTTTTACTTGATCTGATACCATCTTTACTATGAAGTCATAAAATGAGTTTCCAACTCCAGGACTCCTTCCACATTTACCAGTTGGCATCCTGTGTTCTACTGTAAGGAAGAGATTCCTTAGTCATCTCTATATTTATCTACTTATATCAGTAAAGACTTATAAATTACTGATTTTTACTGTTTATAATCCATTGTTTATTATTTTGATGCTATTTCCACCCCAGATTTGGCACTTTAATCTCACACCAATGCCCTTTTTTTTTTTTTTAATTTTTTTTAACATGGGCAGGCACCGGGATTCGAACCCGGGTCCTCAGGCATGGCAGGCAAGCATTCTTACCTGCTGAGCCACCGTGGCCTGCCCACACCCATGCCCTTTTGATAGCCCCATCATTTTTACTTTCTGACACAATGATTATTCAGGGCTCATCTTGAATCTATCCTGCCCCAACCCTAGAATAAGCCATTTCTCAGAGGGCCCCTGGTTCTTTTTAATGGGGAATGATGTTAGGGACCCAGATCTGTGTACTAGATGATAGTCAATATATATTAATATTTTTCCTATTAATTAAAACATTATTCTAGCACTAACAGAGTCAGATTCCCTGGGTTAAAGGCAATTACCATTTGCTATATCCCCTCTAGTCTTTGTTTTAATATTTTAAAAAACTTTAGAGTTAGTTTTCATTTTTAAAATAATACATGTTTATTTTAAGATGTTTACATGTTTATAAAATATGTTTATTGTAAAAAGTAGTTAAAACAATTGAGGCAAATATGAAGAAGCAAAACAACCAAGGAAACAAAACCAAATCACCTGAACTCTCACCAACCAGGCAGTACCCCTGTAAACATTTTGATTTCTCTGTTTTGTAATTGGGTGTTGTGCCAAAGATGTAGTGGGGTTAACCTACTGACTAACTAAAGTATTGGGAAGCGGGACAAAATAAGCATTTTGTTTTTATAGGTTCTAAAAGGGTAAGTGGCAATACTCTAGGAGCTATGAGAGAGGTTGGGAACTGAGTTATATCCCCTCACAAAACACATGTTCCAGTCTTAATCCCAGTCCTAGGTATGAGCCAACTTATTAGGAGGATCTTTGAATAAATTATGAATTAAGGGCTATCAGGATATGGATGTATTTGTAAATAGGATATTTGAAGATGTAATTAGTTAAGGTGAGGCTAACTGGAGTGAGGATGGGCCTTGGTCCAACATGACTGAAGTCTTTTCAAGCAAAGGAAGTACATAGAAGTAGAAAGCAGAGGAGGAGACAGGCAGTGATGACTGCCATGGGACAGAGGCAGAGGTTGGAGCATTCACCAAAATGCTACAGACTTTGATGAGGACACGGCCTGTTGATACCTTAATATTGGACTCCTAGACTCCATAAATGTGAGATGATAAATTCCTCTTGTTTAAACCAATAAGTTGGTGGCATTTGTCATAGCAGCCCTGATAAACTAAGGCAAGGAGTGAAAAGAAGGTACCATGTTAGGCATGTGGCTAATGGAATGCTAAGTTCTTCCAGACTGATGATCTTGATCTGATATTAGAAGCTGAGGTGATCAAAGAATATGGCTGCAGGGAGATAGGAGAGCCATATAGTCAGGCACTTGCCACTAGCTCACATCGACCATTGGTCCTACTACTATATTCATTTCAGGTCACCATGTGTTCCAAGGACTTTTCTTATTTCTGAGTCTCAGAGACATTGCCAGCTAGTTATCTGGTCACTCCCACAAAGACGCCTCTTGTGACTTCTATACAGTTTATAGTAATCTCTATTTTATATTATTTGATGATTTCTTTCATAATAAGAGATTGAAATACATAATTTGACTTATACAACAACGTTTTCAGTGGTTATTAGGGATTATTATTGCAACACATTAGGGATTCAAATATGGAAAAAAGGAAACTTGCTGTGTTTCAATAGTATCATTGCCCTAACATGATTGGCACAAAATCCATATGGAGTACAGAAGAAGCCATATCTAAGTAGGGTTTGATAGGAGACAAAAATTGGGGTGACTTCCTGGTTCTCAGTTCCCATAGTGTCCAAGTTTGGGATACCTGCTTTATCCTCAGCAATGTTTTCTCTTTCTGGAATTTGAAATGTGAAGAATGGAAAAGTTTTGGTCATAAGTCAAATTGGAGTAGGATTCTGGAGAGGTGATCCGTAGACGTAGACTTTTTTTTGACATGGGCAGGCACCAGGAATCAAACCCGGGTCTCCGGCATGGCAGGCGAGAACTCTGCCACTGAGCCACCATGGCCCACGATCCATAGGCTTTTGATGCCAAAGTTCTTGGGGCTGTTCTGCTTTCTTCCCTCCCCAGGCTGAGTTGTTTGGCTCTTCCTAAGGTTTCTGGGAGAAATCCAGGATCCCTCCAATAAATTATTTGGTTTCATTGCCTAGCCAGAATTCATTTCTATCCCCTGTAATGCATGATTTTTACCAGATACTAGAGGTTCTCAGCATTTTGAGCTGAGACGTGAAGGATAAGCATGAATTTTCCAGACAGACAGCAAGCAGCAGATCTTTCTAGGCATCAGTCTCCATGTTGGCTATTTGCCAGAATTGGATCAGTTTCCTCCAGAACAGTCACTTGAAATCTGACTTCTCAGGGTGGCCAACATGGACAAACACTACTGAGAATGAACATTTGAAGGATCTGAGAGGGAATGTATTAAATATTTGTCTCTACTCTTCTGTAACCCATGTACTGCAAGATTTGAGTGGATGTGAAGTAGGGATATGTATTCTCAGTGTTGTCAGTTCAACAGTAGCTATTTCATGCCAAGGGAAGTTTATGTATGCAAATTATATATTACACAAAAATATTCAACATTTCTTAAAGTGGAAGACTTTAAATCTTTTATTGGGCTGATAATTTATTTGTAAACATGACCTACAGACTCAATAGACTCTAGTTGAATTTTGCTTAGGCACATTTTTTGGCTCTAGTAAAGATTATAAAATTGAAGGTTAAACTAAGGTCTCAGGTATTTTTGCAGCAATTAGATAAGCAGATAACCAAATTAATCAGTTGATTTATTTGCCTTAAAAATTTAAGGAGTGAATTAGTTGAAGGGGAAAGAAATCAGCCAGTCATACAGATTAAAAAATACAATCAGTTTTGGATTACAGAAAATTTATTTGAGAGCAATTGGATTGTTATAGTCTAGAAAGAGCTGAAGAATTGGAGGTAATTATATGAGGTTTTAATCCCAAACTTTTGGGGTTTTATGGTAATAACATTAAATGCTAATGGATTAAACTCCCCAATCAAAAGACATAAACCGGAAGAATGGATTAAAAAACAGGATCCATCTATATGCTGTCTACAAGAGATTCACTTTAGACCCAAAGACAAAAACAGATTGAAAGTGAAAGGTTGGAAAAAGATATTTCATGCAAACAACAATCAGAAAAGAGCGGGGTAGCTATACTAATACCCAACAAATTAGACTTCAAATGTAAAACAATTAAATGAGACAAAGAAGGACACTATGTATTAATAAAAAGAACAATTCATCAAGAAGACATAACAATCATAAATATTTATGCATTAAGCCTGAGTGCCCCATGAGGCAAACGCTGACAATGCTGAAGGGAGAAGTAGACACCTCTACAATAACAGTTGGAGACTTCTATTTCCCATTCATCAGGGGATAGAACATCTAGACAGTGGGCCAATAAGGGAACAGACATTTTGAATAATATGATAAACGAACTAGACTTAACAGATATTTACAGAACATTACACCCCACAACAACAGGTTACACATTTTTCTTAAGGGTCATGGATCATTCTCAAGGATAGACCATATGCTGGATCACAAAGTAAGTCTCAATAAATTTAAAAAGATTGAAGCTATACAAAGCACTTTCCAGATCAAAATGGAATGATGTTGAAAATCACTAATAGGGAGAGGGCTGGAAAATTCACAAATACATGGAGGCTAAACAACACACTCTTAAACAACCAGTGGGTCAAGGAAGATATTATGAGAAATCGGTATATATCTTGAGGCAAATGAAAATGAAAACACAACATATCGAAATTTATGGGATGCACCAAAGGCAGTCCTGAGAGGGAAATCTATTGCCCTAAATGACTATACTAAAAAAGAAGAAAGCAAAAAATTGAGGAAATAACTGTTCACCTGGAAGAACTAGAGAAAGAACAGCAAGCTAACCCCAAAGCAAACACAAAGAAAGAAATAACAAAGATAAGATTAGAAATAAATGAAATTGAGAATATGAAAATGACAGAAAAAAATTAACAAAATCAGAAGTTGGTTCTTTG
>PVIY010012710.1:0-58364 GCA_004026745.1 Myrmecophaga tridactyla | reverse complement strand
AATTCTTTCCATTGCCATTTCTAGACACTAGTTATTCTACCTTTTAATAGATTCCAAATCCACTTATAAATCATGGAAATACTTTTACGGTGTTACTTGCATTTTCCACTTAATTATATGATTAGGTCTTAAGCAAAATTTAAACTATTACTTAAATAGTCCAAGGCTTGCTGCTCCCTGAGGTGCCTATTAGAAGGCAACGCAAATCTTTACTGGAGGAATGAACTTCTTCCTTCAGACTCAACAATACACTCAATATTTTTCAAAGAAAATAAGGAGGGCAGTATTGAAAATAACTGACAATCCCAGAAAACAAAGCACCATATGCAAGAAAGCAGAGAAAGAAATGTCAATGCAAGCAATCTTCCAAACATTAGAAAGTAAATGTTTTCAGAAGGAATATAAAGTAACAAGAATATAAAATAGCAAGCTATGTTTGAATATATAAAAGTCAAGTCTGAAAATATCTTCAAGGATAAAGAATGTGTATTTATCGCTAAATTTCAGAGGATAATTTTAATAGCATACCATACAATTCACCAGCTTAAAGTGTTTAATTCAATGATTTTTAGTGTATTCACACATTTAATGCAAAAATTTAAAACATTTTTATCATTTAAAGGGAAATCCCTAACCCATTAACAGTCAGTACTATTTTTGCTGTAACTCATCTCCCTGAGTCTTAAACAACCTTTAACCTACTTTATATTTCTATAAATTAGCCTGTTCTAGATAGTTCATATAAATGGAATCATATAATTTGTAGTATTTTTTTATGTATGTTTTCAAAGTTTATCCATGTTGTGACATATATCACTAATTCCTTTTTATTGCTGGAAAGAATTTCATTATATAGATATACCACATTTTGCTTATGCATTCATTAGTTAGATAGCAATGAAATATCAGTTTCTGATAGTTCTACTTTTCAGCTGTTCTGTATAATGCTTTTATGAACATTAATGTACAAGTTTTTGCCTAGACATATATTTTCAGTTCTCTTGGACTCATATCTAGGAGTGGAATTACTAAGTTATATGAGGATTCTAACCATTTGAAGAACCTCCAGACTGTTTTCAAAAGTGGCTGCACCACTTTATATTCCCACCAACAATGTAGGAGGTTTTCAATTGTTCCACATCCTTGACAACACTTACTAATTGTTCTTTTTAATTATAATCATTTTAGATAGCCTGAAGTTTTATCCTGTAGTTTTCATTTGCATTTCCATAAGGCTAAAGATGTTGACTATCTTTTCATGTGCATATTGGCATTTATATATCTTCTTTGGAGAAATGCCTTTTTAAGTAGTTTACCCACTTTTTTATGTCAATTGCCTTTTCGTTATTTAATTGTAAGAGTCCTTTGTCTATTCTAGAAACAAGTCACTTATCAGATATATGCCTTGCAAATATTTACTCCCATCCTATGGGGTTGTCTTTTCACTCTCCTGATGGTGAATTCTGAACTACAAGAGTCTGAAATTGTCATGAAGTTCAATTTGATCATTTTTCTATTATCTTTTTTGTGCTTTCATTGTCATATCTAAGACTTTGTCTAAGCTAAAGTCACAATGAATTACACCTATACTATCTTGCAAAAGTTTATAATATAATGAGCCCAGTGGCCCAGATGATGTAATTAGTGGTGATCTGATTATTGAGCATGTATGAATTGACTACATGCTTAGAGAATGTGTGCAAGAAAATGGTAGAATGAGGTATAGGTGACTTGTGGTTTAAAGTCTAAGCTACTGCACATGTCAGACAGCCCCACTTAGGTCAGTCCCCCTTACGTTAGCTCCAGCCTCGGTTATAAAGATAACTTTGTACTTGAGGTGGGTTAGTTCTAGGCTGACCCAAACTCCTTTATTAATAAACATTAGGGGCTGTTTTTAGTGATAACAAGAGTCTAAAGTTGAAAACTGGATAATTGAGTACAAATGAAGGTTGATCACAAGGTTTTTATAATCACAGGGGTAGCAGATAAGAGCTATACAATCATTATCATAGATTAAGGCAGTTGAATTACAATTTAGAGATTTCAGGAATGTCCCTCTGTCTACTCCAATATACCAGAAAGTAAAATATCTATATAACAATTCAGTAATCAAAATCATCCCCTAAATCCTGATTTTTCACTTACAGGCCTGTACAGCAACTTCCTTATTTGCTTATTGGTTATGTAAAATGAGCACATCCAAATAATGACAATTCTTATTTGTGATTCATTAAAAATATTTCTGTGTCTCCAATGTGTGTAGAAATTAAGACATCCAAACTGTCAAAGCTGATATTTCCAGGAACAAAAAGTACAAATTCTGTAATTCTTTGTGCTGTGTATTTTTGATATAGGAGAAACAACATCATATTTTGTTTATTGATTGAATTCACAAATTGGATGGTATAAGACAGAACATCAACTTTTTAAAGCATTGTCTCTTAATAGATATCATAACTGAGCCTTCAGTATTCATTCCACCCCCTATCAGGACAGGTGCCTTAAGATAATGAAGTATATCATAAAAAAAAAATTCCATAGTAATGAAGTTATTTCTTGGCTTTTTCCCTGTAAAAATAGATTTTTGTTAAGGAAAAAGAAATTGCAGAATATTATGTTGGTGAATAGGCTTATGTATATGTCAGTGGATTGTGGTACCCCTGGCAGAAGAAATGTATGCAAGGAAGGCAAATCCATGTCCAAATCTAGTGAGGCTAATGCTCTGATCCTTCATGTATTAAGGGTCTAAATGAATTAACATCATCATGAGGCTACAAAATAAAGCATACACTGTTGATATCAGCTTTTGAAAGAATAGGACCCAGCAGTAGGAATTGTTGGATCAGCCTCTATGAGAAGATAACAATATTTTTGAGTTCACACAGAGCCTTTATATCCCCAATAATGCCACTTTGTAGATGGGCCAAGAAGATGAGCATGATCAGTGTAACTGGAGGCTAGGCTATTGTCTCCAGTTATGCCAAAAACACTAACCTAGGCATTCCTATGAAAGTATTTGTATAGGTAATTTAAGTCCTAAATCATCAGGTTTTATAAAGGAGATTTTTTTCCCTGGATAATCCATTGAAAGGCTGTAAGAGCAGAATTGACACTTCCCTGAAGAAATTCTGCTGGTTGATTACAGCTTCAGCTGATTCTAGAGTTCCAGTCTGATCTTTATATCAGCCTGCCCTACAGATTTCAGACTTGCCTAATTAGCCTCACAATAGTATAATTACCTGTGAAAATAAAATAATTATTAAAACATGTATCCTATTAGTTCTGTTCCTCTGAGAAAATGAGACAGGTTTTGGTGTCACAAGTGGTCTTAGAAGAACAGAATTTTAAGGAGTTTTTAGAAGTGGTTCCAAGTGGTCTGCAATTTGTTGTTTAAAATATTTACATTCCAAAGCACTAAGCTATATTTCCAATAGTAAAGAGGTCATTGGTAGTCTATATCTTGATTCATCAATAGGAAAATGTAAAATCTTGCCATTAAACAGTCATAGTCAAAAAGCTATAGAAGTAAGTTTCTGAGTAACCATATATTTTATCCTATAGAACATTTTATCCAAACTAAGAAGCATTTTGTCTAAACCAAGAACCAGAATGCTGGTTACTCTAATTATATCGGAGAAAGCAGGTAAAGAGAAGTATGTATTTGGACCTTCAAATTATCACTTTAAACACCACTTAAATGGCTTAAAATTTTCTATCTCTTCTCTGAAAGGAACTCTTATCATCCATAGTCCAAGGCAGAGATTTCCCAACCCAAAACACAGTCTTATCCTGTGCATGACTGATTTATAATACAAATTGAGTTCCTTTCCATGAAGAGTGACTTCTTTTAAAGTGACAGAATTGATAAAGAAGGAATGTAATCATGAATTTATAATATAGATTTATAGGCATATCCCAATGACCTATGGCTTTGGGAAGTTGATCATGGTGAGCCTAGAAATGTAATAAATGGGGAGTCTACTAAATTATCACTTCATCTGCATAAACAGTAGGTCTCTAATTTGAATGGAGAGAAGTGGTACTTAACTCTCCAAAACAAAGTCATGACCTCTCAATCAATTCCCAAATTTGAACTCATTTACTGACCCACAATATATTGAAAGAAGGGGAAACTGGTTGCACTTGATTAAGGACCCTGCAACAATGCCACTTAATTTTTACTCTTAATTTGTCTTGTATCCATTCCAAAAGGAGCCTATAATTATTTATCATGGTGATTATGTTTTGGGACAAAAAAATAATCAGACTTTTGAGGGATTCCTAGACAATAGCTCTGAACTGTCACTAATTATTGGAGGCCCAAACAGCAAAGCAAGTTATCTAGTGCCAATATGCAAAGGAGGACATTCACAGGATACAGGTTTTCATTTCCATAGGGAGAAATTGGAAGGAACGCAGGAGTCACAAGACCCAAACAGTTCTGAAAACCTGCAGGGCAAACACCATTGGATTTCAAAGTCTGAAAGTCATTTATCCTTTGGCTTAGAAAGTGGCAGTCCCACCTTTTCCAAGGGCCTATGCAGTGGTCAACCTCTTTCTGAATCAACCTCAGGCAACACTGAGGAGACCACCTTTTTCTCGGCTCCACCCTCTCCAGACTTTGAGGCCACACCTGGGCTCTCTGCCATTTCCGGGGCACATGCTCAACCCCTCCATGTGGTGGCAGTCAGGCTCTCCCCAGTCCCCAAGGAGCATGCTGTACCTTTTCCAGGGCTTGAGTCAACCCAACTCTTCTACTACAATGAGATGGGAGACTCATCCTCTCCATGTGTTCTAGTTTGCTAGCTGCCAGAATGCAACATACCAGAAACAGAATGGCTTTTAACAAGGGGAATTTAATAAGTTGCTAGTCTACAGTTCTAAGGCTAAGAAAATGTCCCAATTAAAACAAGTCTATTGAAATGTTCAATTTAAGGCATCCAGTGAAAGATACCTTGGTTCAAGAAGGCCGACAACGTTCATTGTTTCTCTCTCAGCTGGAAGGTCACAAGGCAAATGTGGCAGCATCTGCTGGCTTTCTGGTGATTCTACTAAAAAAGGGACTCTCTCCAAAATGTTTCCTCTTTTAAAGGATTCCAATAAGCAACTCCACTTTCAGTGGGTGGAGACACACCTCCATGGAAACCATCTAATCAAAAGTTACCACCCAAAATTGGGTAGGTCACATCTTCATGGAAATAATCAAAATGCTCCCACCCAGCAATATTGAATGAGGATTAAAGGGCATGGCTTTTCTGGGGTCCACCAGAGATTCAGACTGGCACACCATGTATATGGGTGGGTCCACTCTCCTGGCCAAGGTTTCTTGGCTTCAGATCTGAGCTTCATTGGTCTCACTGTGAAAACTCCAACTTGTCCCTTTTGTGTCCCCCTTTTTCCAGATTTGCAGTGGTTCTGTTTACACCAGCAGTCTCTTCAAGCATTCCAGGACTTCTCTATCTTTTTCTTCTCAGTTCCTCAAAAATCTTCCCCTTATCCATCCAAAAAAATTGTTCCAACAGACCTAGTATTTGCAAACTGCAGCAGCACTCCATTCCTGAGGTACCAAATCTATTTTAGTTTGCTGGCTGCCAGAATGCAACACACCAAAGATGGATTACCTTTCAATAAAGGTGGATTTATTCAGTTAATGTATAGTTCTTCACAGGAAAGCCAGCTAACTTTCAACTGAATTTCTTTCTTACATGGGAAGGCACAGGGCAATCTCTGTTGGCCTTCTCTCCAGGCCTCTGGGTTCCAATAGCTTTCCCTGGGGTGATTCCTTTCTGTATGTCCAAAGGCCTGGGCTGAGCTGCTTGGGCTGTGCTATGTTGAGCTCTCTCATTTAAGCATTAGCCAATTAAATCAAACATCATTCATTGTAGCAGGCATGCCTCCTAGCCAATTGCAGATGTAATCAGCAACAGATGAGAGTCATACCATTGGCTCATATCCATAATGACAGAACTAGGCACCCTCACCTGGCTAAGCTGACACCTGAACCTAACTACCAAGTGAACATAAAGAAGAACTGATAAAAATTGAAAAAACAAATTACAGAACTTTTAGGAATGAAAAGCACAATAGAAGTGATGAAAAAAATAATGGAGACCTAGAACAATAGATTTGAAGAAGCAGAACAAAGGATTAGTGAACCAGAGGACTGAACATCTGAAATTCAACACACAAACTAAAATATAGGCAAAAGAATGGAAGAATATGGGCAGAAACTCAGGGAATTGAATGACAACATGAGGCACATAAATATATATGTTATGTGTGTCCCAGAAGGAGAAGAGAAGGGAAAAGTAGCAGAGAGACTAAAAGAGGAAATAATCACTGAAAATATCCTATCTCTTATGAAGGATACACAGTTACAGATCCAAGAAGTGCAGGATACCTTGAGTAGACTAGATCTAAATAGGCCTACCCCAAACACTTACTAATCATATTATCAAATTTAAAAGACAAAGAGTGAATTTTGAAAGCAGCAAATGAAAAGAAATCTATCACATATGAGGGAAGCTGGAAAAGACTGTGTGTGGATTTCTCAGCAAAAACCATGGAGGCAAGAAGGCAGTAATAGTGTATATTTATGATTCTGAAAGAGATATCTGCAAACCAACAATTCCATACACAGCAAAACTATCCTTCAAAAATGAGGGGAAGATTAAAACATTTTCAGATAAGCAGTCACTGAGAGAACTTGTGACTAAGAGACCAGATGTTCAAGAAACTCTAAAGGGAGCACTACAGGCAGATAGGAGAAGACAAGAGAGAGAGGTCTGGAGAAGAGCATAGAAAAGAAAACTAACAGTAAAAATAAAAAGAAATATACATATGATGTATAAAATAAAAAAAAGTTGAAGTGGCAGAAGAAAGTACTGCCTTTTCAGTAATACCATTAATTGACAATGAATTTAACTCCCCACTCAAAACACATAAACTGGCAGAATGGATTGTGAAACCCTTCTTGATCAAAAGGGGGAAGAGAGAAATGAGACAAAGTAAAATTTCAGTGGCTAGGAGATTTCAAACAGTTTAGAGGTTATTCTGAAGACTATTCTTATGAATTATATAGATAGCCCTTTTTAGTTTATGATGTACTGGAGTGGCTAGAAGGAAGTATCTGGGACTGTTGAGCTGTGTTTCAGTAGCTTTGATTCTTGAAGACGATTGTCGAAGGACATAACTTTTACAATGTGACCATGTGATTGTGAAAACCTTGTGAGTGATGATCCTTTTTTCCCATGTATGTACAAATGAGAAAAAGAATAAGGATAAAAAAACATAAATAATACAGAGGGGGATAAAATATAGAAAATTGAGTAGATTGAAGTACTAGTGCTTAATGAGAGGGAGGGGTAAAGGGATTGATATGTATGAGTGTTTTCTCTTATCTTTTTATTTCTTTTCTGGAGTGATGCAAATGTTCTAAGAATGATCATGCTGATGAATATGAAACTATGTGATGATATTGTGAGCAACTGATTGCATACTATGGATGGACTGTTTGTATGTTATTTCTCAATACAAACATTTAATAAATAGTAATAGTAGAGTATAATCCAAGGTATAAAATAGCTAAGATTCTAAACTGATATAAATAAATAAATAAATAAATAAATAAATAAATAAATAAATAAATAAACAAATGACAAATTACCATGAAGAATTCCAGATAATTTTATCAATGTTTTGTCTTCAAGGAGCTGGAGTCTAATAGTCAGCTTGCCTTAACTGTCAGCTGTTTATAATGATTTTCTTCTAAAGAATACAGAACGGAAAGGGGGAAAGTGATACCTTTAAATTGATGAAGGCTTTATCAGCCAGGTGATAAAGGTTAGCATCAGTAGTGATTAATCACTTGATAGTATGCACAGTTGGCATGATATAATGAAAAAAGGCATTTGACCTCTGTGGTCCATATCCTCAAAACATGTAACTCCAATCTAATCATGAGAAAAATAATTAGAATCATCAAAAAAGATCTCAGTTCTACAAAGTACCTGACCAGTATTCATCAAAACAAACCAAAGAAAAATATGAAACACTGTTACATCCAAGTGGAACCTAAAGAGATATGATGACTAAATTAATATGGTATTCTGAATGGGACCCTGGAAAAGAAAAAGCACATTAGGTAAAACAAGGACATCTGCATAAAGTACAGTGTTTACTTAATAATAAGGCATCAATATTTGTCCACTAATTGTATCATACATGCCATATGAATGCAAGATATTAATAAAAGGGAAACAGTGTGGGAAGTACATGGGAACTCCCTGTACTACCTTTGCATTTTTTCTGCATCTAAAACTCTTCTAAAATGTAAAACTTACTCAAAATCAAAAGTTGGCATTTTAAGATGAGTAGAATTTAAATTTTGAGATGTAAAGGAGAAAGGAATTTCAAGTGAATATAAAATGTGTAAAGAAGTTGGTATAGTTAAAAGAATGGCTTGTATAGAAAGTATATGATTTATTGTAAATTGGCACTTGTGAAATTAAACCCAACTTTTAGTTAGGAAAAATTTTTATAAATTGATTCTGATTTGTTCATTTTTTTTTTATTTTGGGGTAATACCAATGTTGAATTAGTAAAACTCACAAAAAAACTATGTATGTAGAGTAGTATGTGATTACTCTGTCTTAATTACTTTACCCTTGCTTTCCTTAACTCAGTTATCACCTTCAGGTAAATTTCCATCTCGACATCTAAGGTGCACTTTTTCTATAATCTCATAGCATTCTGCTCATTTTCCTATCATAAATCTCACAAACTATTTGACATTTTATGCATCTCTTTATTTTTTCCATTTTTCTGCATTTCCCTTGAGGGCAGAAGCACTGTCTTACTTATAAGTTTCACACAGTTTCTAGTAGAAAGAATGGAAATACATATAAAATTGTATTTTTTGGTTTTGGACAAATTTGAATTTAAAAATAGTCTGAAGAGTAAAATATTAAGTCTAATTTCATACTTACAAATTATATAACATTTAAACTGTACTATAAAAAAGTGTGTATGTGCTGTGAGTGTGTTTGCAAAGATGTTTTATTTTAGAATTCGATTTCTTATGCAATGAGTGCTATTTGCTTCTCATTCATGTTTTTCACATATAACAACCATAAAAGTTTATAGAGATTTTATCACTGACCCTATTAGAGCTTTAAAATAAACTTACTTTGCCACTTGCACAGCTAAAGCAATGAGGGATATTAAAGGTGAAAATATTATATATTGTAGAATATATATGTATGTATATATATTTGGAAAGTAACAATAAGCAAGGGCTCTCTCAAAATTGTAGTTACTTATATTCTTCCTACTCAGACTGTGAAAGAACTTTCCATCAATGTTAAAATCAAGTCATATAGTTTTAGTATTGATATGACTTTTCTTCTTTTTTATTTCCTTCAAGGGTTGCACATGAAACTTTTCAGTCTTTTCTACTTTTATTTTGTCTTTAGATGTTTCCCTTTAAGCTATATCTCTAACCCCAAATAGCTTCTGTAGTTTCTCATAAGCCATTTCTTACTCTGTAGGGAACTGATAGAGAAGGTATGACCTTGGTTTCAAAGAAAATTGACAGACAAAAAAGGGGTGGAAACTAAGTAAAGCAATAGGAAGACTTGTACTATTTCAGGTTAGAGAAAATCAGAACATGGATGATTATAAAGAGGATTTAGGTCTAATTTCCTTTATATTTAAGTTTTAAATGTTATGCTAGTATACACTCAATCTATATCAAACATATAAACTAAATGGATGAAGTATTTTTACCCATACTCTTGAATAGATATGTATGTATGCATACAAATCTGTACATATTTATTCCTTGGAAACTTATTTACAATTTATAATTTTATATCTATTGCACAGTAAAATACACACATAATATCACAGATAAAGTAAAAGTGAAAGCTGAGAAACTGACAGCTGTTTTTTATTATGAAATAATATGAATGAAATATCAACTTTTCTGCAATAACTGGGAAAAGTCACAATTGTTGTTCAAAGTCAAATTTTTTATGATACAATAAAGAATATATAATACAGTCACACTAAAAGTACATTTTAAAATAAACATGCTTTAATTCCTACAAAATGAAGAGATGAGTATGTTTAGTAAAACTCAAAATTTTCTGAAAATTAATTTTCATCCTTTAACATCCTGTATCAAAATAAAATTACTTGGTGTTTGTGCTTTGAAGTTTCAAATATGAACTTTCAGTTAAATGAATCAAAGTACCGTAAGCAATGCTATAACTAATTTCTCAGTTGATAAAATGTGATTTTATAAAACTTGATGCCTAAAACAGAAGCCACATAATATGTACTTAGAGGTAAAGTTATATTTTCATGCCTTTCACTCATATATACAACTATATATTTCCAAAAACTATTATAATTGCAATAAATTCAAAATTTTAAGCATCATAGTTATTTCACGTGGAAATCTAGTAAAACTCTTGGATATGATTGCACCTGAATGGAAGGGTCACTGGACATTGAGAAAAGCAAGCAATAATTCCTTGTACAGTTACATTTTCTCTAAAACAAATACTGAAGATAAATTTCACATTTTAAATGCAACATTATATTGTGTGAGTATATTAAGTTGCCAATGTCTTTTGCAACTGCACTACTACAACTGCACTAGAAACTATTTGTAAGTGAAATCACTAAATTTTTTTCTACATTGTGGAACATAGACCATAATCCCTAAAATTTTGTATATCTTAATATTAAAGTTGTTTTTCGGTTAAAACTACTTTTGGGTTGGCTACAGTGAAACTAAATTATTCCCTGGAGTTTACAAAGTGCTTTCAAATACATTATCTAATTTCATCTGCAAATTCCATTCAGCTAAATTTGACTATCATTTCTTAAATATCATGTGCCTCATAATAATATAGACACTAGGGATCAAACATGAAATCCATACAGTCCTTGCCTTTAGATGCAGTCAAATTCTGGGAAAATAAAAGAAATTGATATATTACACATGGAAAATACTACATGATAAAATGAGGAATTAATGATAGGAGGATATATATGTTGCTGCGTGAAGACCAATGTAGGCTCATTTCCAACCTGCAGATTAGGAAAGTCTACCTGAGAAAAAACTTCCGATTTCTCCTATTAAAGAAAGCTAAATGAACAGGTAAGACAGATCATTCCAAAAGAGGGGAAAGCATGAATAAGTGTAGAGATATATAATATAGAGGAATGTGTATAGGAAGACACAAGCTGATGATCAGGGATCCAAACTTAAGGGACAGGCCATAGCATCATTTGAGCCAATGCTGGTGACACAGAACAGTTCACATAGCCTCTGCTAAAGAGATTGAGTCTCAGCTGTAAGCAATGTAGGAGATAGATTTGAGAATGAAAAACTTGATACAGAGTAGGGTAGAATCGTTTTAGTGGGGGAAAGTGAGTATGGTGGTGCTGTGAATATAAAAAGATAGTGAGAAAATCAATCAGAGGCAGATATAAGGGAACAGTAAAGATTTATTTTGAGCTTAATGTATCTGAAGATCAAATCAAATATGTTCAAAAGTGAAAGATAATGACAGTATTCCACCCACAATTTTTGGCCATTATTAAGAGTTCGGTATTGGACGCAACACTAACATCATTTTTCCTTTGCTTTTTATAAAACTTAGGTTTCTCAGTTGAAAGCAATAGAAGATCATTAATGTGCAAATCATAAAATAATTTTACACAAAGTATTATGAATAAGTCACAGAAGAACTGGAAGTACTGAAAAAATTAGGCTTAAGCCTATGCATACCAAACCATACCATACCACAATTCAGGCTTCATCTTTGAATGTATGCTCTGCAGTTTTCACAGCATCAAATTCTGTGGCAACAATTTAATCTCAAAGCATAATCATGTTAGGTTAGTCTTCAGATGTTTTCCTTCTGAGCCATGTTAGTAAGCAGGTAATTAGCTTTTTGTCTCCCAGTCATTGACACCTGCAAATCATCTTATAAAATTATGGCAGAAATATATTTTAAAGATATATTCTCAGATATCAATAAAACATTTATTTTTTAGGAATGTTCTAGCTTGCTAGGATGCAATATACCAGAAATGGAATGGCTCTTAAAAAGGGCAATTTAACAAGTTGTCAGTTTATAGTTCTAAGACCAAGAAAATGTCCCAATTAAAACAAGTCTATAGAAATGGCCAATCAAAGGCATCCAGGGAAAGATACCTTGGTTCAAGAAGGCTGATAAAGTTCAGGGTTTCTCTCTCAAGTGAGAAGGCACATGGTGAACACAGTCACGGTTTCTCTCTCATCTGGAAAGGCACATGGCAAACATGGCGTCATCTGCTAGCTTTGTCTCCTGGCTTCCTGTTTCATGAAGCTCCCCGGGAGGCATTTTCCTTCTTCCTCTCCAAAAGTCACTAACTGGTGGATTCTGCTTCTTATGACTATATCGTTCTGCTCTGCTCTTTCTGAATCTCTCATTCTCCAAAATGTTTCCCTTTTGTAGGACTTCAGAAATTTATCAAGACCCACCCAAATTGGTGGAGACATGTTGTCATCTAATTCAGTTTAACAACCACTCTTTATCAAATCACATCTCCAGGGAGATGATCTGATTACAGTTTCAAACATACAGTATTGAATAGGGATTATTCTACCTTTATGAAATGGGATTTTGATTAAAACATGGCTTTTCTAGGGGACATACATTCTTTCAAACCAGCACAAGGAATAAACTTAATTTTTCAATTAAAATGGAAGACCTATGCATGTGAAAAGATGGAAGTGAGAAATGCTTGAATTGTGAGAAAGAAATATCATGGTCATGAATTTAAAGATTCAGCATCATAAATGTTAGTTCATTTTTAAGTTCATTTGTACCTTTAATGAAATGCAAATAAAAATATAAACAACACTTGGAAGAGAGTATTGACCAACTGAGGGAAAATCTCAAATAGAAATTAAAAACAAAACAAGATGATTGACAAATCGGTAACGTTAAAATGGAAAATTTATGTGTGAAAAGTAATGTGAGTAAAATAAAAAGAGAATGAAAGTTTGGAAAACTTCACAGCTTTAAAGACAAAGATTTTTCTCTAAAAGAGGAAAAGCTCTTGTCATTTCAGGTGAACTAGACCAACCGTTCACTAGAAAAACCTATGCAAAGATCTTGTTCTACTCTTTTGCATTCCCCCATAACAATTTTCTTCACTGTGTTTTTTCCTCACTTTGTCCTTACCTCTTCCTTGGAATTGTATTTTATAACAACCATATAACTGTGATTTAATGGAGGTAATTTTGAGACCCAATTCTCATGCAATGACACATAGAAAGGAACAAAATATAAGAGAAAACTAAATGTAAAACTTAAATCTTTTAGCCTAGAGATTGAAAACTTGGCGAGAGAAGTTGCATCGAAAAATAACCATTACATAATTTCTAAACATTTCTCACATAGTCATAGTGACACGTCCAAAATTTTTTTCTTCTGGCAGTTGCTCTTAGAAAAATTTTTAAAAATTTTTTTCTAGTATTTCTTCAATTTTTCACTAAAATTCAACCTCTATAGTTCTCTCTATATCTTGTCTTAATTTTATGTTCATGGCTCTAAGGTGAATCTTTTTCTCTATATATCTCTCTCAGACAAAATACACACACTCAGACACATAAACACACATACACAATTCCTCTTCTGCCATGCTGTCTCGAGAAATACTGAATGTTCTCTCAATGAAATTTGATTTCCACCAATAAATTGTTGGTGTTATCCTTATTCTTTGCACAAAATAAAAGATAAAATGCAGCAAGTAAGGAATCAGGAATCTTTTTAAAAAGTGTTTGTGTGTGTTTAGGGGAAGAAAGTGTTGAGGAGGAAAAATGACAAATATTCTGCATTCTTTCTCTCCTTGATACAATAATTTGTTTGTTTATTTCTCCCAGCAGACTAAATTAATGAAGAGTAGTTACTGACCTTATTTTTATTTCTTATCCTTTCTTCCTGGCACACTATCTATCAACTAGGAAATTCTCAATATTCAGGCATTGAATACATGGGGACTAAATAAGTAGATGAATAAAGAATTAATGAAATTAATTAACATGCTATCATGATTAAGCACACAGGCTTTGGAGTCAGAAAAAGCAGATTAGAATTTAAATCTGTCACTTAAAATATTGTATCATTTTGGCCTATGTCTTAAATCTTTCTGATATTTACTTAATTATCATTAAACTTGATAATATTTAATTTACAGTTTATTTGTGAAAGTTATATTAATTTGTTAATATAATTTGTTGAGGAAGTGATAGCATGTTGTAAAACTTTTACATATAACAGCAAACAGTGAGATAATAGTAACATTTTCTTGCATAATTATTAACAAATTTATAAATAAGGCCTACTTTTGACTAAAGGTATAGTGACAATACAAAAACTAAGTCATTTATCCAGACATTATGTACATTTGTAAAACCCTATCCAATTTACTTTTCTTTTAAAAGCAATTTCCTCTATTTTACCATATAAGAATGGGAAATTATGACTGTGCAATCTCTAAATTGCATGACAAAACTTGTCACTGAGATTTCTTCTATAATATAAGGAGAAACTTTATGCAAAATAAAATTTTTGAAATGCTTTAACTACTAAGTTATAATTTTAAGTTCGTTATTAACATTTTAAGATAAAATTTGCACTGTTTTTGCCCCTCAAAATGTAATTTATTTCACAATAACAAAATTATTTTACATGTCACACTTTTAAATTTTTTATTTTTATGATGGATATAATACATATATATATGCATGATATATATAACATAAATATGCCATTTTAACCATTTTAAGCATACAATTCAGGGACATTAGTTTCATTCACAATGTTGTACAAACATCACCACTGTCTATTGCTAAAACTGTTTCATCACTCCAAACAGAAACTGTGTAGCCATTAAGCAATAAATTAATATTTCTCACTCCCTCAGACTGATAACCTCTAATCTACCGTTATGAATTTTCCTATTCTAGATATGTGATATAAGTGGAATCATAAAATCTTTGTGCTTTTGTGTTTAGCTTATTTCACTTAAAATAATGTTTTCAATGATTGTCCATGTTGTAGTAGGTAACAGAAATTCATTTCCTTTCATGGCTGAATAATTTTCCATAGCATTTAAATATCACATTTTGTTTATCCATTCATCAGCTGATGGACCCTTGGGTTATTTCTACTTATGACTATTGTGAATAAGACTACTATAAACATTCATATACACATCACATTATAATGGCTAATTTCTATATTATTCTTAATATGAATAGCTTGTTGCTTTATTTTTTCAGAGTCAATGATTTGAAGATATTGCCTCTTCTTTTCTTTTGAAAAAAAATGATTGCTTTTATTTCCTGTATCTTTCTGTCTCCAATGTAATTCTGTCATTTATTTTTCCTTCTTCGTAAATATTTATATTATTTCTTGAAATTATGAACTAGTCTACTGCACATTGCCCATAGATTGAATCTTATAATGGTGCAATATATAAATAAAGTTTTAATATTTAGCACACAGTAGCCATTTCAGCTTAAAGTAAAATAAAAATGTAAATACTTAATCTAGTAGTTCATTTAATTCCCATGTGTGGGCTACTAAAATTATAGCTTCATTTAAAAAGAACGTTTTATAAAAAGTCAAATGAATTGAAAACATTTTATTTGAAAACATTGTATTTGAAACAAGACTTCCTTATTTGGCATTAAAATTTTTTCACCATTTTATTTTTTTTTAATGTTTTACTACTTAGATCTTTTTCTCCATCATCTGACATCTCAGAGAACACTTATTTGAATAAGTGTACCTTTACTCGGAAGACTTTCATTGTCCCCCTCCTATTTGGAAAGTTTTGTCTCTCTGTTCTACACAGGTAGTATCTTGAAATCTGCTAAATTTCTCTCCTGGGTTGGGACCTGCTGACACTTGTATCTTGTGTCATCTATCTTTTTGTTCACACCTGTTTTTTGCTCTACCAATTTTTCAAGTGGAAAGAGTACAACCCAAAGCAGAATTTTATGGTAAATTATTTTCTCTCTTTCATAAACCTGATAAAATGATTATACTCCCCCATACTTTCAATGTTGGGCCTGGCCACCAAACTGGCTTTGGCCAATAGAATGTGAGTGGATGTGAAATACTATTTCTAAGCTTGGTCTATAAGAAATATTATGTATTTCAGCTCAGCCTCCAGTAGCCTTCAATCTTCACTATTAAAAAAAGATGTCCAGGGAAGGCTAAACCCCCCAACTGGACCCTGAATTATATATAACAGAGCTGATCTGCCTCAAACAATTCACTGTTGGCTAGCCTGAAGCACAACCTACCCAAGAAAGAGACGAAACAGGAGCTTAACATTTACTATTTTAGATAACAATGAGTTTGGAGGTGATTTTTGTATTGAGAATGTCAACATATCTTAATTATGAACCCAAAACTTAAAATTTGCCTTGTGATAGAAATCTTGGGTGAAAATAAGTTTAGTTAAGAATTCTGAAAGTATTGCTATATTATCTTCCAGCATCTAAGGCTACTAATGTCCACAAAGTCATGTTCTAGTCTGATAAACATTTCTTTAGAGTCGATTTGTTTTTTTTTTTATGCACACTTTAGGATTTTTCTTTTTATCCTCAGTACTGTCAAATTTTAATATATTTATTAGTGTTTTTTATTAATGTTTTTATCATTCAGTGGCCATTTCAGCTTAAGCACTTGAGGATTATTTTACTTTATCTTATATGCCTTCTGTATTTTTATTCAGTAAAAATATACTGTTTGCAGTAAGGATTTTCTTTTTCTTTAATTTCAAGGTTATTAAGGGTTTGTACTAAAAGTAACTAATTTCAGTTGGAATAGTTATTTTTACTTTCCTTGCTGTGCTGGTTTCAGTTAAAATCGAAAATTAAATAATACTAAGAAACATTTGTAGGATTCATCATAGAAGTTATAGTAGTGATTATGTTAAAGAAACCATTAACACTAACTCACTGAGTTGCATGAAAATACAGCATAGAAAAAGTAGAGCATTTCAACTATCATTTCCATTTCATATATTTTAATCAAAAGTAATAATTTAAAAGTAAATCAGGCAATGTGGGGATATAATAGAGTAGGTAGGTCCAGGAACCTGTCACTCCACCAAAACAACTGCCGGATTGACAAGAACTCTCTTGACCAACTATTTTGAAACTCTGGAGTCTAGTGGAACTCTGTGCAGCATCCAGGGAAGAGCTGGAGGAAGAAGATGGTAAATTGAGGTAAATACCAGTGAATTTCCCCTAACCTAAGTCACATGGCATGCAGAAGTGGGTACTACAGCTTGGGCTCCAGTTGTAGCTTGCTGGTCTCAGACTAGGCTACAAAGACCCAGTCCCCCAAATTTCAGAGCTATGTGGTCTGATGGCTGATCACTACATTTGATCAGCCGCTTCAGATCGCTGGTGGTTGGTTTTGAGGGTGGTCATTTTTCCAAATTCCCTAAGTCTAAACTGGCAGAAGAATTTTAAAGAGAGTACTTATTCTTCAAAATTATGACAACAGTTAAAAAGCTGCAGTAATTAGGTGAGGAATGAATCAAGAAAATGCAGCTTCAAAAGACATTGGAGGGGGCGGCTGCCGTGGGTCAGCAGGCAGAGCTCCGACCTGCCATGCTGAAGGTCTGGAGTTCGATCCCTGGTGCCTCCTGCCCATATGCAAATTAAAAAAAAATAATAAAAGACATGGGAGGATCTCTTGGAGGTCTCGGTGGCCCCACCTCCACTCCCCAGTGCAGTGCAGTACCTATACATCACTGCCAATCTATTAGGTTGAAGTCTGAAAGGCAGAACCAGAGCATGTATCTTAGACTCACCCTCCTAGAATTATTCTAGAAGGCAGAAAAGCAGTGTGTGGACATTGAAAGAGTATAACAAATAATTAAGTTGAAATGGCCTGAGGCAAAGGACTACCTGTACTGATCACACAGTAGAACACCCAGAAAGGGGTGAGAACTTATTTCAAAGGGAGTATGGGGGCATTTGAATGAATTTCTAAAAGCTGTAAATGGGTAAATTTCTAAAGCCACTAGCAAGCATAGACCTGGAAAAGGAAGCAAGCTTTGTACTTTCGTATAGTCTCAGACAAGACAGAGAGGAACCTACCCTTTGTATTTGCCTTGAGTCTATCTACTTCAGAAGAGTGTTAAGCTCTAAAGGAAACCATCAGCCAAAGAAGAGTCAATTTGCAAAGGCTGTGAAAGATGATTTTGGCTTTGATTTATGTGTTTTGGTTAGTTCCTGGCACTCAAGAAAATTTCTGTCAGATTGCTTAGCTAGATACAAACTTAGGGAACAGACAGCTCACATACTAAATCCCAGAGTTAATACTTTAAAATATTAAAATGTGCAGTGTGCAACAAAAGATTTTAAGACAAACAAAGAAACAAGACGTGATAGCCCATCCAAAGGAATAAGATGAAAGTCTAGAAATCATCAATGAAGAAGACCAGTTTTGGGACATCACAGAATAAAAAAAAAAAAAAAAAGATCCTTGACATGCTTAAGGAGATAAAGGAAAACACTGAGAAAGAACCAAAGGATATGAGGAAAGCAATAAATGAACAATAGAAGAATTTCTTTAAAAATTTCAGTAAGAACCAAACAGAAATATGGGAGTTGAAGAAGACAATAATTAAAATGAAAAACAAAAATATCCCATGTGAATATGGATGAGAAAATACTCAATCAAATACTAGCAAACTGAATCAATAGTACATTAAAAGAATTATGTATAATTGCCTGTGCTGGTTTGAAAGGAAGTATGCCCCCTAAGAAAAGTCATGTTTTAATATAAGTCCCATTTCATAAAGGTAGAATAATCTCTACTCAATGCTGTATGTTTGAAACTAATGAGATCATCTCCCTGGTTGATGTGATTTAGTCAAGGGTGGTTGTTAAATTGGATTAAGGGATGACATTTCTCCACCCATTTGAGTGGGTCTTGATTAGTTTCTGAAGTCCTATAAAAGAGGAAACATTTTGGAGAAAGAGATTCAGAGAGAGTGGCACTACGAAGCAGAGAGTCCACCAGCCAGCAACCTTTGGAGATAAAGAAGGAAGACGCCTCCGGGGAGCTCCTTGAAACCAGAAGCCAGGAGAGAAAGTTAGCAGATGATGCCATATTCACCATGTGCCCTTCCAGCCGAGAGAGAAGCCCTGACTGTGTTCACCATGTGCCTTTTCACTTGAGAGAGAAACCCTGAACTTCATCGGCCTTCTTGAACCAAGGTATCTTTCCCTGGATGCCTTTGATTGGTCACATCTATAGACTTGTTTTAATTGGGACATTTTCTGGGCCTTAGAACTGTAAACTAGCAACTCATTAAATTCCCCTTGTTAAAAGCCATTCCGTTTCTGGTATATTGCATTCCGGCAGCTAGCAAACTAAAACATTGCCCAATTATGCAAGGGTAGTTCAAATAAAAAATAAAAAAAACAATTAACGTAATGTGCCACATTAACATAATGAAGCAAAAAAAATGTCATGATCATTTCAATCAACACAGAAAAGGCATCTGACAAAGTCCAGCAACTTTCTTGATAAAACAATTAGAAAATTAAGAATAGAAGGAAACAACCTCAACATAACAAAGGGAATACATGAAAAATCCACCACTAACAACACACTCGATGGTGAGAGATCAAAAATTTTCACACTAAGATCATAAACAAGACCAGAATGCCCACTGTCAACATTTACTCAATATTATGAAGGAAGTTCTAGTCAAAGCAATTAGACAAAAGAAAAAAATACCCATCCACATTAGAAAGGAAGAAGTGAAAAATTCTGTATTTGCAGATGACATAATCCTATAGAGAGGAAAAATCCTGAAAAGAAAAAAGCCCACAATAAACATATTAAAATTACCAAATGAATTGAGCAAAAGGGTAGGGTATAAAGACAACATGCAAAAAATATATAGTAACTAGTAATAAATGTTAATCTGAAGAAAAAAAATCCTTTTGAAATAGTAACTAAAATAACTAAATATATAGGAATAAGTCCACCAAGGAAGTAAAGGACTTGTACTTAAAAAATTATAAAATAAAGCAGAGAAAACACAAATAAGGAAAAAAATATTCTGTGTTCATGAATTGGAAGACTAGATATTTTTAAGATGCCAATTCTACCCAAAGTAACTTAAAGATTCAACATAATCCCAATCATATTTCATACAACCTTGTTTGAATATCTGGGAAAGCCAGTTGTCAAATTTATATAGAAGATTAGGGAGCTCCAAATAGCCAAATTCTTTGAAAATGAAGAAAAATTTGGAGGTCTCACATTTCTTAATCTTCTAACTTAATGCAAAGCCATATTAATCATTATGCTGTGTGATATTAGCCAAAAACAAAAGGACAAATACTATATGGTCTCACTGATATGATCTGATGTTAGTGAATAAACTTGGAACATTTTGTTGGTAACAGAGACCATCAGGAGATAGAAATAGGGTAAGATATTGGGTAATTGGAGCTGAAGGGATAGAGATTGTACAACAGGACTGAATACAAAAACTCAGAAATGGACAGCACAATACTAACTAACTGTAATACAATTATGTTAGTATATTGAATGAAGCTGAATGTGAGAATGATAGAGGAAGGAGAGCTGGGGACATAAATGAAATCAGAAAGAAAGATAGATGATAAAGATTGAGATGGTGTAATCTAGGAATGCCTAGAGTGTATAATGATAGTGACTAAATGCACAAATTCTAAAAATGTTTTTGCATGAGGAAGAACAAAGGAATGTCATTACCACAGGGTGCTGAAAATAGATGGTAATTCATATTTTAAAATTTCAACTTGTGTGAGACTAAAGCAAAAAATGTTTATTTGGTACAAAATTTGCATTTTGACTAGTGCATTTTCTAATATAACTTATGTAGGTAGCTTGGTTGAACACCATAAGTACATGGAACCTTGAGTAGGACATGAGATTTTGTTGGTTTGTCCAGAGTGATGCCCCAATGAATCCCAGAGTGATTTGATCAGTGAGTGGAAAAGTATTTGCAAAGTCCCCTTTGGGGAATGGTGAGAATGGGGGAAAATTCAACTTCCCCAAGTTGAATTTTTGATATTCTCACAAGCAGTGTGGACAGACAAAGCTATAGACTGAGCCCCCAGTCTTAGGATTTGTTCATATGAAACTTAACCCCACAAAGGATAGGTCAAGCCTACTTAAAATTTAGGCCTAAAAGTCACCCCCAAGAGAGCCTCTTTTTTGTTGCTCAGTTGTGGCCTCTCTCTCCAGCCAACACAACAAGCAAACTCACCACCCTCCCCCTGTCTATGTGGGACATGACTCCCAGGGGTGTGGACCTTCCTGGCAACGTGGGACAGAAATCCTAGCATGAGCTGAGATTCAGCGTCAAGGGATTGAGAAAAACCCTAGAATGAGCTGAAACTCAGCATCAAGGGATTGAGAAAACTTTCTCGACCAAAAGGGCAGATATATAGAACTGTGGAATCAAATAGACCCTCAGATCTACGGTCACATGATTTTTGACAAGCCTGCCAAGTCCATTGGATTGGGAAGAGAAGTCTCATCAATTGATAGTGCTGGGAGATCTAGATATCCATAAGCAAAAGAATGAAGGAGGAACTCTACCACACACCATTGACAAATTCCAAACTAAAGTGGATCAATGACCTCAATAAAAGAACTAAGACTATAAAAGCTCCTACAGGGTGGGCCATAGTGGGCACAGGGTGCCCACAGGGTGGGCAGAGTTCTTGCTCCTGTCATGCTGGTAAGCAGTGTTCATTTCCCAGTGCCTGCCCATGCAAAACAAAAAAAAGTTTCTACAAGACATAGGGAATCATCTTTAGGAACTTGTATTAGACAATGGCTTTATAGAATTACAGTCAAATCACAAGAACAGAAAAAAATACATAATTAGAAGTATGTATTTTTGTGTATCAAAGCATTTTATCATAACACTAAAAAGAAAATTTACACAATGGGAGAAAATATTTGGAAACCTCATATCCAAAAAGAGTTTAAATTCTAGAATACATACAAAATCTTATAAACCACATGCTGGGTTACAAAACAAGTCTCAGAAGGTTTAAAAAGATTGAAATTATACAAAACATCTTCTCTGACCATAATGGAATGAAGTTGGAAATCAATAATAGAAAGAGAACTGAAAAATACACAAATATGTGAAACTTGAACAGCACATTCAAACAATCAGTGTGTCAAAGAAGAAATTAAAAGGGAAAGAAGCAAAATCTTTATACAAATGAAAATGTGAGCACAACACTTCAAAATGTACTGGATGCAGTGCAGGCAGGGATGGAAGGGAAGTTTATAGCCCTAAATGCCTACATTAAAAAAGAAAAAAGAGATAAAAGATTCAACTGCACAGACTGAAGAAGTAGAAAAAAAAATAGCAAACTAAATCCAAAACAAGGAGAAGAAAATAAATAAGAAAGACTAGAGCAGAAATAAATAAAATAAAAAATGTAAAAGAATAGAAAACATTAAAAAAACCAAAAGTTGCTTTTTTGAAATAATCAACAAAATTAACAAGACCTTAGTTAGATTGACAAAGAAAAAAATATTAAAAAATGCAAATAAAATGAAATCAGAAATGAGAAAGAAGGAGCATTACTACTGACCCAACAGAATAATAAAAATGATCAAGAAGGACACTGTGAAAAACTATACACCAAAATATTAGAAAATATAGGTGAACTGGATAAATTCCTAGAAAAACCTGAACTACCTGTACTGACCCTAGAGGAAACAGATTATCCCAACAGACAAATTACAACAAAAGAGATTGTATCAGTCATGACCTCCCAATAAAGAAAACCCAGGACCAGATGGCTTCACAGGTGAATTCTTCCCAACATTACAACATACACTTTATTATACACTTATGCAACATACACTTTATTATAGTGCATGGTATCATGTTGAGGATGTTTCTGCCTATTCCAAACATCCATGAACCTTCCCCCCAGCCAACATCATACTCAATGATGAAAGACTGAAAGCTGTCCCTCTCAGATCTGAACAAGGCAATTATGCCTACTGTCACCACTGCTGTTCAAAATTTTGCTGGAAATTTTAGCCAGACCAGTTAGGCAAGAAAAAGAGGAAAAAGGCATCCAAACTGGAAAGGAAGGAGTAATGCATTCATTATTTGCAGAAAACATAATCCTATATATAGAAAGTCCTGAAAAATCTACAACAAAACTACTAAAGCTAATAAATTAATTCAGCAAAATCGCAGGATACAAGATCAATGTGCAAAAATCAATGGTGTTTCCATATGCTCAATCTGATAAGAAAATAAAAAATTCTACTTATGTTTTATAACTAAAAGAATTAAGTATCTAGGAGTGAATTTAACCAAGAATATAAAGGACTTATGCATAGAAAAGGATAAAACAACGCTAAAAGAAATCAAAGGTCTAAATAAATGGAAGGACATTCCATGCTTATAGATTGAAGATGTAATATTAAGATGTCAATTATCCCCAAAATAATTTATAGATTCAATGCAATCCCAACAAAAACAAAAAAAAATCCAACATCCAATTTTGCAGAAATGGAAAAGACAATTATCAAATTTATTTGGAAAATTATTTTGGTGTCCACAAGCCAAAAACATTTGAAAAAGAACAGAGTTGGAGGACTGTACTTAAAAGCTTATTACAGAGCTACAGCGGTCAAGCCAAAAAGGTACTGTCTCAATGATAGACATATAGAACAATAGAGTCAAACTGAGAATTCAGAACTACACCCTCACATCTATGGCTAATTCAATTTTGACAAGGCTCCTAGTTTTAGTTTGTTAAATGCTGTCAGAATGCAAGATACTGAAATGGAATGGCTTTTAGAAAGGGAATTTACTAAGTTACAAGTTTACAGTTCTAAGGCCATAAAAACATACACACTAAGACATTGAGGAAAAGATTTCTTGACTCAAGAAAGACTGATCGGGAAAGGCACATGGCTGATGTCTACTGGTGCTTTGGGTTCTGGTTTCAAACAGCATTCATGGGTGGTGGTGGTGTTTTTCTGCATCTCCAAACATCTCTGTCTGTGTCAGCTCTAGCTTTTCCCAAAATGGTTCTCTCTTAAAGGACTCCATAGACTTGGTGGAGACATGCCTCCACAGAAATCACCTAATGAACATATCCCACCCATAATTGTGTGGGACACATCTCCAAGGAAACAACTTCATCAAAATGATCCCACCCAACAATATTGAATCAGGATTAAAAAACGTGGATTTGCTGGGGTACATAACAGTTTCGAACCAGCACACTGCCAAATCCACTCAATTGGAAAAGAATAGTCTCCCCAACAAATGGTACTAGAAGAGCTGATTATCCATATGCAAAAGAATTAAGGAAGACCCCTATCATATGCAAAAATTAACTCTAATTGAATCAAATATAAGAACCAGGACTATAGAGCTCCTAGAAGAAAATATATAGAAGCGCCTACAGGTGCATTAGGCAATGGTTTTGTAGATTTTACATCCAAAACAGAAACTACAAAAGAAAAAAAGGTAAATGGGATCTCTTCAAAATTTTAAAATGTTGTTTATCAGAGGACTTGAAAGTGAAAAGACAATTTTCTCAATGGTAGAACATATTTGAGATCACATTACTACATGACCTAATGATCCCTCTATTAGTTATATATCCAAAAGAATTTAAATCAGGGACTTGGATTTGCAAAATAATGTTCATAGTGGCATTATTCACAATTTCCAAAAGTCAGAATCAACCTGAAGTGTCTGTCAATGGACGAATGGATAAGCAAAATGTGGTATATGTATTCAATGGAATATTCAGCAGTAAATAGGGAATGTAGTTCTGGTTCATGTTACACCATGGCTTAACTTTGAACACATTATGTTAAGTAAGATAAGCACGACACAAAAGGACAAATATTTGATTGTCTTACTCAGATGAAATAATTAGAATAAGCAAAATTAAGGACATAGAAATTAGAATTCTGGCTACCAGGGCCTGGGTTGGGAAAAAGGAATAAGGAGTTCACGCTTAATTTTTACAGGATTAATATTTGGGTTGATTTTAAAGATTTGGAAATGAAAGATGGTAATGGTAGTACAACATTATGAATGTAAATAACAGCACTGAATTTTATATATGGATATGTGGTTAAAGGGGAATTTTAGGTCATAAATATTTCTAGGATACAAATTAAAAAGTAAAACATAGCACTATACAAAAAATATTCTACAATTCAAAAGATAAAAAGAGAAAAACCTAAATAAAATGTGGGCATCAAGCTTGAATCAACAATTCTCCAGAGAAGATATTCAAATGGCTAGAAAGCACATGAAAAGATGTTCAACATCCTTAGCCATTAGGAAAATTCAATTCACAACCACAATGAGATATCATTTCACACCCACTAAAATGGCTAGTATTTGAAAAATGGAAAATTAAATTGGAGAGGATGGAGACATAGGAACATTCATTAATTATTGGTGAGAATGTAAAATGGTGCAAACTATAGAAGACAGTTGATGGTTCCTCAGAAATTTAAGTTTAGAATTACATATAGCCACACTATTTCAGTTCTAGGCATATATCTAAATGCACTGAAAGCAGGAACTCAAACAGATAGATGCACACTGATGCTCATAGTGGCATTGCTCACAATTGCCAGAAGATAGAAGCAACCCAAATGAAGAATGGATAAAAAGAATGTACATATATACAATGGAATATTTTTGAGTCATAAAAGGGCATTATGTTTTGATAAATCTGATACCTGGATGAGCCTTGAAGTAATACTTTCATGTGAAATAAGCCAGATGCAAAAGGGCAAATATCTTATAATCTCATTGATATGAAAGAATTGGAATAAGCAAATTCATGGACTAGAAACTAGAATATTGGTTACCTAGGGCTGGGGTAGGTATAAGGAATGGAGAGTTAAGCCTTAAACTGTGCAGAACTTCTATTTAGTGTGATTGAAAATTTTGTTAATGGATAGTGCTGATTGTGTGTACAACATTTTGCATGTAGTTAACTGCACTGAATTATAGGTTTGGATAAAGTTAAAAGGGGCAATTTTTAAGTTGTATATATGTCATTAGAAAACAAAATCATACGAGCGTATAACACAGTGAACCCTAATGCAAGTCATGATCATATTAACAGTACAATTATAATAATATTCTTTCAACAGTTGTAATAAATATACGACTGTTTCAAAGTGTTAATAATGGCAGGGTATGTGTGTATATTGGAACTATGTCTTTTCTGCATGACTTTGTATAAACCTATAATTTCTCAAAATGAAATGAAATGAGATTTAAATACAATTAAACCATGCTGTTTTTTTTCCTCTTACTTATGATTAGACTTCTCCCATTCTTGATCAATGAAACCCAAGCATGATTCTCAGGGAATATTTGGGAATATTTATATTTCCTTAATAAAAAGTATGCAGGAAGTATAAGACAGATGAAGGGATCTATGAAATAGTTATACTGTTACTTTTGTCCAGCAATGGACCTACATATATATTATAACCTGATATATGACCAAGGTGACACTACATACACTACAGTGCTGTTGGTAAAAATGTTCTTTTCAAAAAATGGTGCAGGTGTCAATTTGAGAACCTTAGAGAAAAACAGAACTGTGTTTTGACTCCTTTTTCTCTATTCAAACAAAAAAACAGTGGAATGCGGATTCAAGACAGTGTGGGAATGTAACAATAATAACAAGAACAAGAACAACAATTTCAAAAATCAAATTCCAAAGGCAAGAAACAGAAAGAAGAAGGTAAAAAATTCAGGAAATATATAAATGAGCTTGTAAAATGTTAGACAGTACAAATGAAAAATAGTCATAATAAATATAAATCGATTAAATTACCTATTTAAAAGTCAAAGATTTTCAGATTGCATCTCTACCTTTCTATCTATGCATATTGAAACAGAAAAAAAACTGGCTGCATATATTTTATGAGAAAATGTAAAATATAAGAACAAAAATACTGTAAGTAAAGGGATATTAAAAGCTGTATTAGACAATATACATAGTATATATTTGGATCTACTTATCAAATAAATAATAGACATTATGACAAATATTAAGGATAGAGGAGGCATTAAAAATGATAAAATGTTTAATTTAGAAAACATAAATACATAAATTTAACAAAATAACCTCAAAACAAATACAGCAAAATTTAATTTAACAATGGAGAGAAATTGACAGTGGATATTTCAACATACCCAATTATTAATTGACCGGAATAATTAATAATCTTGATCTTTATTTGGCATATTCTTGTCACCTATTATTTACACATTCTTCTCATGAACCTGTTGAGAATTTATAGAAAGTGATCATGTATTAACCACAAAATAAGCCTCAATATATGTCACACATTATTGGATAACCTATATCATTATGTCAGTGATGACTTCCCCATGTGTTCACAAATGAGAATCAACTCCATATAATAGACCATTCATCTCTTTTCCTGTGATTATTCCAATACTATAGTGTTTTTTTTTTTTTTTTAATTTGCATATGGGCAGGAGGCACCAGGGATCGAACTACAGACCTCCAGCACGGCAGGTCGGAGCTCCGCCTGTTGAGCCACGACAGCCGCCCCCAATACTATAGTGCTTTAACAATTAATATTTTATTTAATTTTCTAAAATAAAATATATAAATGAATGTCAAATTTTAATGAACTTTTTGCACATATTATAATAATTGTTTACAATTTAAATCTATATTTATGTATATGTATATGTATAGATATAAATAATTTTTACAATATAAAACTTATTTATCTTTATGGGTAAGTCCTGATGGGTCATGGCATATTTTATATACTAATGAAGTTTTGGTTGATAGTATTTTATTTACAATATTTGCATAAAAGCACTGCTCATCATAAAAAATTGTTTTGGGGAAATTTCCCTCTCTTTTTTTAATAATCCATATAAATATTTGATTAGCTATGCCACAACTGTTTTTAAAAAGCTCACAAAAAAATCTGAACACTTCATGTATGAAGACTCTGGTCAAATGATTCAATATTTTAATGTTTGTCTGTCTCTTTAGATCTTTTAAAATTTTTAAAAGAATTTTGATAGTCCATCTTTGTCAACACGCTCATATGTTTCAACTTTCAATTCATATGTTTAGTTTATGGTATTTATCTTATCAGCCATAAACTAAATATAGGGGTTGAAAGTTTAGCTTTCATTTCTATATTATTTTGTATAAAATTAATTTATATGGATAATATCAATTCTATCATATTATTGAGACTTGCATTAAAGCATGATATATAATCATTTAAAAAGTGTCCAAACTATATTCTAAGAACACATTTTCCTTAAGGGTCGGATATCAGTTTATATATCAATGCTTTGATTTATTAAGGCTGACAAAATGCAATATACCAGAAATGGGCTGACTTTTAACAATGGTGATTTATTAATATATGAACTTACAGTTCTGAGGGCATGAAATGTCCAAATCAAAGTATCAACAGGATGGTAACTTCTCCCCAAAGACTGGCTACTGGCAATTTTCAACTCCTCTTTCACATGACCAGGCACGTGGCAATGTCTGCTGGTCTTTCCCTTTTCTCCTGAGTTTTGTTTCTTCTAGCTTCTGGCTTCAATGGCTTCCTCCCTGAATTTCTGTTTGTGTCCTTATCTCTCAGACTCTCTGGCTCTTTTCTATGAGCTTCTCTGGGACTATTTCTATGTCTTCTCTCATCTCTTATCCTCTAATGAAGGTGTCCAACAAAAAGATTAAGACCTACCCTCAATGAGGTGGGTCACGTATCAACTTAAGATTCTATTCACCAAAAGATCCAATTTGTAATGGGTCCGCACACACAACAATGGTTTAGCTTTACTAACATGATCTGTTCTGGGATATATACAGCTTCAAAACATCACTTCAGGTCATGCCATACACATGTGTGTGTGCATGTGTGTGTTAGCTCAAGTATCTTTTCTGCATTGCTTAAATCATCCATATTTATACCATTGTTTTGCCTGTTTTACTTTGTCACTTCAGAGACAGTTGTAAGTTGTATTGAAATCTTCCACTATGAATGTGTGTGTGTGTGTTTACTTCTTATGCTTGAACTTGCATATTTCAGCGCATTTAGGTACAGGATTGTTTGTCTTATTGCAATTTTTTTCAGCATCATCTAATGTTTACTTTAAAAGTATTTTTCCAAATTTCATGAATATATCATATTCATATTGTTTCCCAGTTTATTTTTTTAAATAATTACATAGGAAATGTTTTCCTCATCTTATTCTCATTTGTTATCAGTCATTATTTTGGTTTGTCAATTATTAACTGTTGATTTTTGTTTGTTTATTTTTATTTATTCTTCCTTACCTTGTTTTGGTTTTGCTTTTTGTTTTTTTGTGGGGTTCTTTTGTGGTTTGTTTGTTTGTTGATTTTTAAAATCCAATCTAAAATCTCTTTTTTCTCTTTTAACAAGATGTTAAATTATTAGCTTTTATTATGATTGATTATGTGTTTAGAATAATTTCTTACTTCTTTATTTTATGTTTTATTATTTTCTTCATTTTTTTTGTTCTCTGCGTTTATTTCAACCTTTTTCCCATATTTTGCTGCTGTCATGGAGATTCCCATATTATTTTAAAATTTAATAATTGGTCAATATTTTTCCTTTCAGCACTTAGCCCATATTTAAATTTTTAATTCTAGTAATAAAATTGTCAGAAGTTTTCGTTTGTTGTAAGTAATTGCAATCTTTCTGGTTTCCATTACCTTCTGTCCTTATGCTTTTTACACATTATTTCCATGTTCAAAATAAAAAGAAATCACTTAAAAATAATGATATATAGTACTTGCAGATAATTTTATTAACCTTCTTTTGCAGTCCTAAATGTTTCAATTTGTGTAATATTTGCTGTCCCTTTCTCATGATGTTTTTTCCTATTTATATCTTCTTCTACTATTTTATTAATATGTCATCTTCAGTAAGATTTATTTTTAGGGATACACATGTACCTGGACTCTGGGTTTTCCTCCAAGGTATTTTAGCATTTTCCTCTGAAAGGGCCCTAAAGACATCATTGACTCTAGATCTTTTTATATGTTGAGTTCTTAGTGCTTGAACAACACAAGAAAAAATAAGATTAGAATTGCACTGAGATAAATGTTGTAGAGTTGGGGTTTATGTGGGTGATGTTTTCTTTTTCCTTTATATCCCCAAACTGGGAGGTACAACCTTTCTAGATCATTTCGTGTGAAGAAAACATCCCCTACAGATTCAGTCTTTATACCTACATTTTAATTAATGTCTCAAATATACCTGAAGCCTAATCTCTTATCTTTATATGGACATTAAAATTCAGTCCACCGAATACCCATAAGGCCTGTTTCCAGATCTAATCACCTTAGGGACCCTGGAGCCTCTGCTATTCCTAATTCTTCTGGCTTGTAGTTTGCCTGCTTTTGTCTCTTGCTCAATATTTTTTTCATTATTTTCCAGACTGTCTGGTCATTAATGTTTTGATATTATAATTTATTCAGCATTGGGATGTGTTTAAAATAAGAAAGGGATCCTGCATATGACCTGTCAAATGACAAAAAGCTGCACATGATTTTCCTTTGAGAATTTGTTCAATGCAAGCTTCAGAAATAAACACTTGTTGTTCGTACATTGTGTTCATTATCTTAATAAAGTGTCGAGATGAAGTGTTGAGAGAAGATGACTACAAAGGAGAGTCAAACATATGTCACCCCTGAAAACAGATAACATAAAATGTATAATACAGGTGCAAATAAAAAGAAGAAGTCATGATAAAATGTAAAGTATTAAGGTACATACCAAACTTAATACTCTAATGGAGGATACCAAAAAATGATCCATCTAGAGTGAACAGAAATGTTCACATTAAGGAAAAAAATATTAAATTGAAACTCTAAGTATAAGAAGTCAGTTATATAGAGCTAAAGAAAGGGAATCTCAGGGAGATTGCACATGTTTCATATTATTATTATTACTATTTTAGCCACTTTAAATGGTGCATAGTTTTAGCACATAGTGTGTTTCCTTGCATTTTCCTAATGGCTAATGGAACTGAGCATTTTTCACGTTTATTTGTAATTTGTGAATCATTACTAATTGTCTATCTAAGCCTAATGCCCATTTTTATTTCAGTTGTCTATCTTCTTTATTAGTTTAGAGTTTTTAAATGTATTATGTAGTATGATATACAAGTCTTTTATCAGGTATATACTTGCAAATAATTTCTCCTATCATGTGACTTATGCTTTCATTCACTATTAAGAAATTCATTCACCAAAATTAAAAACAACAAAGTTTTTAATTTTGATAAATTTGTAATTATATAAATTTTGCTTTCTGGTGTATTTTTAAAAAATTGTTTACCTAACTTGAGTTTACAAAGATTTTCTCCTATATTTTCTACTAGATAATTTATGTTATATAGTTCATGTCTTGTCAAGAACTTTGAATCATCAGAGATATTAACTTACTTGCAAGCTAACAGTGTATTAGAGAAAGAGAAGAAAGAATACACCAATGCTTATTTTAAATTTTCATTCTTTTTACTGACCAGGGATATAATTCATCTTTTACATCAAATGTCTAAGATGATTTGACTTTAATAAGTATGAAATGTGAAAATATTGCTCATAGAAGAAAGACAAAAACTTAGTTTTCAGTACTGGAAGGAAAGTAATTCTCAAATATTTTTCTTAAATTTGAGATTTATTCACAAAGACAAAGGCATGATCTCCATTATGAAATTGCACTAAACTGAGAGAAAAGCAGAACAGACACTATAAACCGGTGTAACAAAATCTTGTGAATATTGACTTAGGCAACCAAATACTGTAAACAGACTTGATTTAAAAGATTTTACACTTGGCATAATAAGTTTTTAGTCTCAGAATATTGGTTATATGGGTATGGTATGAATAGTGAAGTGAAATGAAGGGGCAACAAACAAGCAGGCAATAATACTAAGTGGAACACCAAAGGCAGAGGAAAAGACATATATCTGCAATGAAAAATGGATATCTCTATTTTTAAATTAAAAGTGAATTTTATTAATGCTGACGAATACATTATATATAGACTACTAAAAACTAAGTAAAAGATGTTTGAGAACGAAAATAACTTTCATGCTAATTTTAAAATACTGTTAATTAAGAAATTTGTTAATTCTGATATGCAAATATTTTAAATAATATATTCCTCTACGTTTTTTGTAGACTACTTATTTTTTTTTCCAATGGAGTAGTTGAAAAGTATTAGTCAAAAGTAACCTGAAATAGCCTCTTCATTTAAATATGTATATAGATAAACCAACTGTGACACACATTTCAGATTAAATTGCATTATAATAGAACTAAATGGCCTTTAATCATGTATCTTTTACTTCAGAAAAGAAAAATTATGCATTTTCTCCTTAGTGTCCTGAGTGAAAATCATGATTAACTGAATTTAAACATGGCTTTATCCTATGTGTTTTGGCAGTGGTATCAATGAAGTTTATTTAAGGAATCAGAATGTAACATCAAACTAAGAAGGCTCTGCTATCTAAAAATTTATGAGCTATTTTCTTGAATATGTCATCTTATGGAAAGTGGAATGATATGCAACATTTTAGAATGATAAGCCTTTCAGACAACTTTGCCCTTACCTACTCTGCCATACAGAATATGTATTATCTCTTATTTTTACCTGAAGATATCATTTTCTATTTCATTGATAATTTGTTAGGTGAACTATTATTGAGGTGCATAGCATAACCTTGCAAGAAAAAACATCACAAAAGTTGTTCAAATAACTTCAATCTTTTCATTTATTCCATAGGAACTTCTGATTTTCACAAATATTTCCACATTTATAACTTGGCTTTGTTAGAACACATTCAGAATGCAGTTCACAGCACAAGCACTTTTCACCTTAATGAGATAATGCAAACACTGAATCACATATATTACTTTACTTACTAAATACTCCTCTTTCACTTGGACAAAAAGCTACACCATGTATAATTTAGCATTACAATCATATACAATTTCAAATAACGGTGGAGATTTAAATCACATTGTGTTAACTTCTCCTCTGTAAGTCCTAAAGGTGAATCATTGTGTAGTCCCTTAGAATTTTGGAGTATAGCTATGCCATTTTCGACAGGAAAATATTTTCTTTTCGAGAAACAGCTTCTAACTGGCCACTAGGACCTAGTAGATATTGAATGTTTAACCATGGCTAGCAAGCTAGTATGTAAGCCAAACCATTTGAAATGTACTTGGTGTTGCCTTACTCACCAAGCCACAAAGTTAGGCATGAAGAGTAGCATAAAGACAAGTAAGTTCTACACACAAGTGCCTATGATGCAATTGCTATTATATTGCCTCTTTTTTCTCAACACAGACTCATAACTGTTTCCCTAGGATCAGTTGGATAGGAAGAAAATCATTTGGATCTTGTTTGCTCAAAGTTCTATTTGATATGGCTGTAGCATTACAACCCCCTCCTGGGTAGTACTGAAGGACAGTAGTTAAAGGAAATTCTACCAGTGAGAAGAACTTCAAATAGTTCACCTGGCCATTTTTTCTTCCAGGAAATAGACATGGCAAAAAGTACAGATAGACATTGTTTCATGGGCAGTGGATAGCATTTTGCTAGATGGTATTAGTGAAGAATAGTGAAGAAGCTATTAGTGATGAGCAGGTATATTTGTATTCCATGTATATACTCACTGAAGATCAAACAACCTCTTTTTTAGCTTTACTGAATGCATTTATTATTTTATGACATGCAATAACTGTTCCACATTGTTCTATTTTCTTTCTGAAGTGTACTCCATGGTGAAAATTTTAAATGTTTACATTTTTGATAAATTGTAATGTGTATAAATCAAGGCATCAAAAATATTTTACAGGTTTTGGCATTATTAATATTCCCTTCTACAGGTGAATCCATGTGTTTATATTAATACTACCTAAAGGTGTCACCTTGACCACTGCGGAAATATGATTGATGCACCTGTCATTGGGAGTAAAATAAATGTATATGTAATGTACGGTGTTTAGAACCTCTTTTTCTGATCATGATGACGTAGCTGGAGTACCTGATACTACTAATACTGCACACACACTCAGCTTTCAGGAATTGTACAATGGGCAACACAGGGTTTCCATAAAATGCAGGGAGCCAGAAATCAATTAAATATCAGTAGTCTCCCTGAGTTGAATAGACAGAGGTCAGAGTTCAGAGTTTGGAACTGGAGATTCTAGAATTTGTGAGTAAGTACATGAGATTTGAAAGCTCTGTAGATAAGAAAACAAAAAAACTCCAGAATTTGGAAAGGAGGTAACCTTGAATCATTGATAAGATATTAAGTTTTGCATGCATATTATGAAATTCCAATTGAAAAATACAACTACATATTTTTACACAAGATCCCAGATCATCATTTGCATATTAATAACCATGTGGAAAAGACATTGAAAGATGGCCATTATGTGACTATCAGTCAGCCTCTCTCCTCAACCACCCCATCTCTATCCAATGGATCTGTAAACAAAATAGCAATGTTGCCAAGGATGGGTATTTTTCATGAAACAAGCAACATGAACTTCTGTTCACCAGGGCTTATCTGCTTACAATCACTGCTGAGCCAGCAAAGATCAACCCTGAGGCTTGACATGGCCTGCCTAAGAAAGATGAGCCAGACATTCAGTACCAACTTGATTATATTGGATTACTTTAACCTTGGAAACAGCATTACATTGTTCTCACCGGGAGAGAAACTTAACCTGTATTTGTATTTGACCACATTGATTTTGCATAAACCACCATTTAAATGTATGCAGAGTGTCTTAGTCACCATAATGCTCACTTCTGAAAAAGGACTTCATCTTGGAGCAAATGAAGAGTGGAATAAACATGTTACTGTGTTTACCATCTTAATGAAGGTGATGCCTGGTATAATGGTGGAGTGGCCTTAAGAAGATTCAGTATCAGTACCTATAGGAAGGAAACTCCTTTTTGAACTACTGTAATATCCTTGATGTTTTGGTTGCTAAGTAAATGGGCAATAAATGGTTATTTTCTTTCATAGTCACAATATCAGAAGGGTCTAGGAATCTAGGGGTAGAACTGAGATTTCTCTCACTATTTATCCCCAAATACCAAACAGTAAAAGTTTTGCTTTCCATAACCACAATTTTAAGCTCTGCTCTCCTGTAAGTCTTTATACCCAAGAGACGCATGCATCCACAAGAGGATATCATCTAACTTTCCATTAAGCTGGTTGATGTTCCTTTCCCATGGATACTTTGGGTTTCTCAAATAAGAGTTTCTGTGTTAGACAAGCTATTGAGCCTGATTTTTATTATATAACATGGCTAAGGAGAAGTTTGTAAGGAATGGAAAAATTCTGAGGACATGCACTAAAAACAAAGGACAACTGGAACCACTTGATACAGGAAGGATGCCAATGACCCAGATGCTTTAGGAATATAGATGGAACCATGACAAACCAGGTTACTAAAAACAAAAGGAATATGGAATGGGTAACAGAAGAAAGAAGTTGTAAATGCCACCTATCCATGGCAAGTTGTGAAATTAATGATGTGAGTATAATGATGTTTCTTTTATTTTTTATATAAATATAATTGTGCTATGTATTTAGTGATTTTGTTTTTCTTCTACTTCTAATACTTCTACCAATTAACCACAGTGTATGTCCAAAAAATGTACTCTATCTTCATATCTTAGCATTTGAGTAAGGGTAAATCTAAAGGGGAAATTGGCTTAGTTAGAAGCAAAAGGTGGAGTTTTATATAATCTTTTAAGGAGATGATTAGTTTGTTTTCACTTTTACAAGTGTAGAGGCATTCTGGTAGATGGAAACATGAATTTGGATTTGGATTTATTGGGAAGCTAGATGTGCTGGTTTGAAATTGTTATGGACCCACAGAAAAGCCATGTCTTTTTTCCTAATCCAATCTTTTGGCAGAATATCTATTGTTTAGTGTGGGAATTTTTATGGCGTTGTTTCCATGGACATGTGACACAGCCAGTTGTGAGTGCGACCTTTTGATTAGATTACATCCATGGAAATGTGACACACACAACTGCGGATGTGGCCTTTCAATTAGATGGAGATGTGGCTCCACCCATAAAGGTGGGTCTTGATTAGTTTACTGGAGTCCTTTAAAAGGGGAGACAGTTTGGATGAAGCTCAGAAGCAGCATAGATGCAGACATTTGGCGACACTCAAAATGCTGACAGAGAGAAGATGCCTAGACAAGGACATTTAGAGATGCAGAACCTGGCAGACATTGCCATGTGCCTCCTCATGAGACACTAAGCAATCAGAAGGCAGAGTTGTGTCCTGGAGGAGGTATGTGAAGGCCCACAGATGCTTAGAGAGAAAACCACTGGCATTAGAGTTGGAAACAATGGAACCAGGAATAAGGACCAGCAAGCACTAGCCACATGATTTCCCATGTGACAGATGTCAGTCTTTCTTGAGTCAAAGTATCTTTCTCTGGATGGCTTAGCTGGTCATTTCTTTGTCCTTGGAACTATAGACTTGTAATAAATTCCCTTTTTAAAAGGCATTCCATTTTTAACATATTGTATTCTGGCAGCATTTAGCAAACTAATACAGATTTTGGTACCAGGGGTGGGGTGCGGCAGTTTGCATATACCAAACGTGTGAATGGCTTTAAATGGATAAGGGAAAGATTCTGGAAGAATTGTGAGGAGTTTAATAGAGAAGGCCCAGAATGTTTGAGGAGAGTGTTGGTAGCAATATTGGCTCTAAAGATATTCCAATAAGGTCTTAGACAAAAATAATGTATGTGTAATTGCAAACTGAAAGGAAGGTAATCCTTATGTTAAAGTGACAGAGAATTTGAAAAAAAAATTGAGTACTTGGAGAGAGGGCAGAATTTAAAAGCCACAAAATTGGATATTTAGCAGAAGAGATTTCCAAACTAAATGTGGAAAGTGAGGCCTGCTTTTTCCTTGCAGCTTATAGTGAAATGTGACAGGAAAGGAATAAGCTCAGGTCTGAACTCTTGGGTATAAAGAAAACAGAAATTGATGGTAAGGAAAGTTCTGGACTTATAGAAAGTGAGAACCTAGAGAATAGTGTTCCAAGTGAGGATTTAAACAAACATGGAACCAATCAGCCATTTCAGAAAAGGCCAGTATTGGAAATGAAGTTATCTAGAAAGGATTTTTGGAAAGTTCTATTGTCTAAGCGCTATGATTCCTGCATATTACATGGAAAAATGTATTCATTTGTTAAACCGCCAGAATTCAATATACCAGAAATGGAATGACTTTTATAAAGGGAATGTGATAAGTTGCAATTTTACAATTCTAAAGCTGAAAAAATGTCCAAATTAAGTTACTAACAAGATGTTATTTTCACTCAAGTAAGCAGACGCCATTAGGAGCACCTCTGTCAACTGAGGATGTGGCTGGCATCTGATAGTTCCTGGCTCCTGGGCTCCATTGCTTTCAGATTCTTTTTCCTGTGGTTTCCTCTCTAAGCATCTGAAAGTCTTCACCTAGCTCCTCTGAGACAGAACTCTGGGCTCTGCCTTGCTTAGCATCTCATGGGAAGGCACATACCAATGTCGGCTGGGCTCTGCCCATGTCTAGGCACCTGCTCTCTCTTCCAGCATGCCAAGTATTTCCAAATATCCTGTCACTGTCACGTCTGAAGCAATTGTTCTCCAGACATTTGTATTTGTGTTAGCTGAGTTCTCATTAAAATGTTTCCTCTTTTAAAGGACTCCAGCAAGCTAATCAAGATGCACCCTGATTGGGTGGAGCTACGTTTCCATCTAATCAAAAGGTCACCCACATCTGGGTATGCCATATCTCCATGGTGATAATCTAAACAAAAGGCTCTGCCCAAAAAAGGGTGGAGCAACAGTGGCGCAGTGACAGAATTCCTACCTGCCATGCTGGAGGCCTGGGTTAGATTCCTGGAGCCTACCCATGCCAAAAAAAAAAAAAAAATGGTTCCACCCTGAAATGAGGATTAAAAGAAATAGCTGCCCCCCAGAAGATTGGATCAGGTTAACCCATGGCTTTTCTGGAGTACATAATAGTTTCAAACTGTCACAAAATCCCACAAATTTCTTGGGAGATCTGTATGAATGGAACCTATACAAATCTGGACTAAAAGGGACAGAAAAGAGAAAGATTGAAGGGAAATTTACTTCAAAGGGAGATCCATGGAAGCTACGGTCTGAAGCCTAGAAGACTCAGGTGAGGAGAGTAGATGCACCTATCCATGTGGTAAGGGTGAGCTTGTCCTAGAAGCAGAGGGTGGGCCTTCTGCCAGGAAGAGGTATGGTACCCTAGTCCTTAGAGAAGGCAGTACACAAAAAACTGGAATTGGGGGGATCCTGGTGATCACCCATTATTCTAGTCGGGTTGACCATGTGCTCTGGAGATGGCAGGGTATGGGTGTTGCCCTGATGCTTGGAGATGGTGGAGCAAAGAAAAAGATGGTACCTCCAATTATCCCCAGTGTTGCTAACCTCACCCTAGCATTTGCAAGTGCAGGGCAGCCACACAAGCCATTTAAAAGTGTGGGACTGCCACTTTCTAACATCATGATGGTGATAAATGACTCTCAGACTTTAAAATTGAATGGCGTTTTATCTGCAAGCTTCTGGATCTATTTAAGTCCAGTGACCCCTGTGTTCCTTCCAATTTCTCCCAATGGAAATGGGAACATGTTTTCTGTGACTGCTCCTCTTTCGTATGTTAGAAACACATAACTTGCTATGAGTTTCACAGGTCTACAGCCATAGGAGAATTTTTGCCTTAGGACAAACCATGCTTGTAACTGACTTTCATGAGATTTGTACTATTTTTGACTTGGTATTGTATTTATATTGTGGCTGCAATGGTTCAAGGATTTTTTTAATATTGTAATGAAATTAATTTATTTTGTATCTGGAGAGAACATGTTTATTTGGGGTCCAGAGGCTAGAATGTGCTGGTTTGAAATTGTCATGTATCCCCAAAAATGCCATGTCTTCTTTTTATATCCAATCTTTGGTTCATTTCATTGATCTTTTAAAGAAGCTTTTTTTAATTCTCTCTATTGTTTTCTTGTTCTCTATTTCATTTATCTATACTCTTCATATTTTTTATTGCCTTCCAATGCTCACTTTGGGTTTAGTTTGCTCTTCTTTTTCTAGTTCTTCCAGTATTGAGGTTATGTCTTTCAGGTCTTTCTTCTTTTTTAATGTAAGGATTTAGAACTATAAATATTACTTTCAGGAATGCCTTTGCTGCATTCCATAAGTTTTGGTATGTTATTTTTTCATTTTATTTACCTCAAGATATTCTTAATTTCCCTTGTGTTTTCCTTCTTAACCCTTTCATTGCTTAAGATTATATTGTTTAATTTTGAAACATCTTCAAATTTTCCATTTCTACCTCTATTATTGATATCTGGCTTCTCTCCATTGTAGTCAGAGAAGATATATTGTTTGATTTCATTATTTTTAATTTATCAAGAAATGCTTTGTGACCCTATATATGGCCTTCTTGAGAATGATCTATGTGCACTCAAGACATATGTATTCTACTTTTGTTGGGTGAATTGTTCTATTTGTCTGTTAGGTCTACTTGGTTTAGAGTATCATTCAAGTCCTGTAATTCCTTATTTATCTTCTGACTAGATGATCTATTCATTATTGAAAGTGGTACAATATTGTGTCCTGCTATTAATATAGAACTTTCAATTTCTTCCTTCACATCTGTCAGCATTTGCTTCATATATTTTAGGGCCTTTCTTTTAAGTGCATATGCATTTATACTTATTACATCTTGTTGAATTGTCATTTTTGTCACCATCTTTGTCCCTCATAAGACTTAAAGTCTCTTTTATATGATATTATTATAGCTATTCAGCTCTCTTTTAGTTACTACTTGCATGGTAGTTTTTCCCCATCTTTTCAGTGTCAACCTACATGTATCTTTGAATTTAAAAGAGTCTGCAAAAACCATATAATTGTATCATATTTTTTATCAATTCTGCCAATCTCTTCCTTTGACTGGAAGATTTTATCCATTTACATTTAAAGTCACTATTGACAATACAAGACTTTGTTCTGCTATTTTACTATTTAGCCTTTGTAAGCCTCATACTTTTATTCCCCAATTCTACCATTAATGCCAGCTTTTATATTTACTAGATTGTTTTGTGTTGTACCATATTGAATGACTTCTTTTTTCTATCTGGATTTATTTTTCCTCTATTTTCCTTGTTGTTACCATGGAGTTAAAATGTAACATCTTAAATATATAGCGTTCATATTTGGTTTAATACTAACTGTTTTAGTTTCCTAGGCAGCTTAAAGCAAAATATCACAAAATGAGTTGGCTTTAAAAAAATGAGAATTTATTACATTACAGTTTGAGCCATGAGAATTTCCAAATTAAGGCACATCAGGGTGATGCTTTCTTCCCAAGGACCATCTTCTGGCTATCCTTGGCTCCTTTGCTATATGGCAAGGCACATGGCAGTGTCTACTGATCTCTGCCCTCTCTAGGTTTCACTGACTTCAGCTTTTTGCTTCTATGGTTTTCTGTATTTCCTTCTGTATTAATTCCACTTACAAAGGACTCCAGTAGAAAGATTAAAACCCATCTTAAATGAGGTAGACCACACTTTAACATATGTAGCCTCTTCATAAGATCCTCCTTACAATGGATCTACACCCATATGAATGGATTAGATTTAAGAGCATGGGTTTTTTGGAGTACATACAGTTTCAAGCCACCACACTTCAACCTCTTGACACCAAACATACATGATCTTTGTATAAGTAAAATGCATTTGATTCATTACAATATCCCAAAAGTCTTAAGTCAATTCAGAAATGATGCCAAATGCAAAATTTCCTCAGCATTAGTTATACACATGGTCTGAGGTACAATTCTCTTCCATCTGTTTAAGTATGAAATGTACATTTGATTTTAGCCAAAGGGTTGAGAAGGGATATGTGGACTTGTGAAATCTAGACAACATGTTATCTTCTTCCATTATACAGAAGAGGGACAGGCATAGGATAAACATTCCCATTCCCATAGGATAAATTGGACCACACAGATGGGTGGGTCCACTTTCTTGGCCCAAGATGGTGACTTTTATCCAGACTTCAGCTTCTATGGTTCTACCCTTGAAGTGAGTTTTCCTTCAATCTGTTCCTTTTCTGTCCCTTTTGGTCCAGACTGACAAAATTCTCCTCTAATATATATCTCTCAAAAACATCAGTTTTACCTATAATACACAAGGGTCCAAACCACTGGACAAACATTTTTCAAGAATCCTTTATAGATAACTGTATTTCTTATTCCAATTTGCACTGAAATGGCTGATTTGTTTTATGATCAATTAAATCCTTACATGGAGCACTGTCCTCTGCTGACTTGTTTTTTGGAAGCTCAGAATTTTCCAAATCATAATTTCTTATTTCTTTGTGCCTAAAATTTCAGTTCTCAGCTTATCTCTTTCTCTAAACTGAAAGGAAAAATGGGCTGTACCTCCCACATTCAGTTTCAAAATCTCCTCACATCCAACTTCATCACTCTCAAATTCTTACTTCCACTTGACATCCAGACTCAGTTTTGCCTATTTCTCTCTCACTTCAAAACAAAGACCACCTGTCTTCCAGTTTGCAATGACACATTCATCATTCCTGTCTATGGCCTCACTGGAAGTACCTTGAGCATCTGTGCCAGTTTGAATCTGTGTTGGACCCCAGAAAAGTCATGTCCTTTAATCCTCATTCAATATTGCTGACTGGGAGCTTTTTGATTGTTCCCAAGGAGATGTGACCCACCCAGTTGTGGGTGGTAACTTTTGATTAGATGGTTTCCATGGAGGTGTATCTCCACCCATTCAAGGTGAGATTTCTTACCGAAGCCCTGAAAGAGGAAACCATTTTGGGGAGAGCCACAGAAACTGTCAGAGACCACACAGCCAGAGACTTTTGGAAAATGTGCTCAGGGGAGCTCATGAACCAAGAAGCCAGGAGGAGAGAAAGCTAGCAGACACTGCCATGTTTACCATCTGCCTTTCCAGTTGAGAGAAAAACCCTGAACTTCATTGGCCTTCTTGAATCAAGGTATCTTTCCCTGGACACACTAGATTGGACATTTCAATAGACTTGTTTTAATTTGGACAATTTCATGGCCTTAGAATGTAAACTAGCAATTTCATAAGTTCCTCTTTTTAAAAGCCATTCCATTTCTGGTATATTGCATTCTAGAACAGCATCATATTTTTACCAACAGTCTTGTCAAAATTATCTAAGCTTTTTTCTTCAAACAGCTCACAATTCTTCCAGCTTCTACCCATTAACTAATTCAAAGTCATTTCTATATATTTTTTTATTTGCAATGGCAGAACCCCACTCTCCTGGTATGAAAATCTGTTTTAGTTTCATAAGTTTCTTAAAGCAAAATACCATGAAATGGGTTGGCTTTAAAGAATGAGAATTTTATTAGCTTACAATTTGAGGCTGTGAGAATGCCCAAATCAAGTTATCATCAAAGTGATTATATTTTCCTAAAGATTGGCTGCTTGCAAACCTTGTTTACTCTGCCACATGGGAAGGCACAGGGAGTATCTGCTAGTCTCTTCCTTATCATCCAGGTTTCATTGTTTTCAGCTTCCTACTGCTGTGGCTTATTTTTTCTCCTCTATCTAATAAGATTAAGACCCATTGTGAATGGGGCAGGTCACACCTTAACTGAAGGAATCTCATCAAAAAATCCTACTTACAATGGATGTACACCCACAGAAATGAATTAGATTTAGGAACATGCTTTTCTGGAGTACATAGTTTTTCTTATACCCCAATAGTCCCCCAGTTTTTCTGTACTTGTTATTACTCATATCTTCATACATTGATTTATTATTACTTTTCATGTATCTGCGTTTTAGCACCTGTAGGAAGAAATGGAGTTACATACCAAACAATACACTACAATATTACTGGCATTTACAATTATACAAATGGTTACTGTTATCAGAGGTCTTTATTTCTTTATGCCTATTTGAACCACTTGCCTGGTTTCCTTTCCTTTCAGTCTGAAGGACTCCCTAAAGCACTGCTTATAGGACAGGTCTAGTTGTGATGGACACCCTCAGATTTTGTTTATCTGGGTATGTCTTAATCTCACCCTCATTTTTTAAAGAAAGTCTCACTGGTTATTGAATTGACAGTTGCTTTCTTTCAGCACTTTAAGTAATTCAGTCCACTGCAGTCTTGCTCCATGGTTCACGATGAGAAATTGCCACTCACTCTGATTGGGATTGCCTTGTACATACACTTTGTTTTCCTTTGCAGATTTCCTTATTCTCTTCTTGTCCTTTGTATTTGGTAACATGATCAACATATGCCAGGGGTGGGTTGTTTTTCTCATATTTATCCTGCTTGGTATTCTCTGGGCTTTTTGGATGTGAATTGTCACATTTTTTACTCAATTTGGGAAGTTTTCTGTCATTAGTTCTTTAAATATTCCTTCTATTCCTTTTTCTCTTTCTTCCCTTCTGTGATTCCCATAATGTGTACATCAGTGTATCCCAGGGGTGTCTTAGGCTATTTCTACTTTTCATATTTCTTTTTTCTTTCTGCTGCTCAGCATGACTCACCTCAAGCCTCCTGTTATTTAGTTCACTGAATTTTTCTTCTGCCAGTTCTATTTTGCTCTTGAAATCCTTGAGAATGTTTCATTTCAGATATTGTGATCTTCAACTCCAGTTATTCTGCTTGGTTCCTTTTTTAAAATTTGTCTTTACTAAGATTCTCATATTTTTCATTCATCATTTTCCTATTATCCCTTATTTCTTTCTCTATATTTTCATTCATCTTCTTGAACATTTTGGGGATCATTTTTTAAACTATTCTTTTTTTTCAGTTTGTCCACATTCTGGTCTTCTTTGTCAGTGTTTTCCTGTTTTTTATACTCTTATTTTGCACAGGCCATCATTTCTTGTTTCCTTGCTTGTCTTGTATTCTTTTGTTGCACATATATTTTATGACCTCTTCCTCTTGCTCTTCCCTAAATTCTGTACAGTGTTTTACTGGCCTCCAGAGTATTAAAGTAATTGTTTCAGACAGTTTCTGCCTATTTAATAATTGTTCTGGTGGATTAAAAAAAATTCAGGTGCTTTCTATAATCCTTCCATGATCCTCTTCTAATGAGCTCTTAATATCAAATATTGTATTTTTTACATCTACAGTCTCCATATAATTATTAATTTAAATATTATAATTCTCTGATGGAAATTATTTTTTCTTGTATTTTCTCTGTCACTTCTTTTCATCTTGGAGATATTAGACAAAATTAATTTAAAATCCTAGTTGGTGAATATGAATATATAATTCATGGACATGTTTGTTCCTATTTATTTTTCTCTTGATTTTTCTCATATGGCACTCCTTTTCAGCAATCCTATGATTGATGATTAGAACTTGATTTTATAAATTAATAGTCTCTATTACTATTTCATATTTTCCTCCACTAAACAGATAGAGTGGCAGCTGACAAATGTAATCTAATCAGGCATTTTGCAGAGTCCTGGTTCTTTGCATCCTGATAAGAATCAGTCTATCTTCATTCCCTTGATGATTTTCAACTGAGAAACGGGTATATTCTTTGGGATTCATCCCCCTGGCATGATTCAAATGCTAATTGTTGTTCTCCCAAAATAAAGACAGACCTGCTCTGTTTTTAAGAGGCTTTTTGATTAGGTTTATTGATTTCTGCTGAGCTGAGTCCCAGTGTATTAATTTCTAAGGTTGCTTTAGTAACTTACCACAACCCTTATTACTTACTAATCACATTTGCAAAGATCCCATTTCCAAACAAGTTCACATTCATAGGACTTGACTGTCTCTTTCTGGTGAGGACAATTCAACTCCTAACACTTAATATTCAAGTAAAGTTGTCAGATAAAACCTGGTGATATGCCTAAGATTTGCCAAAATTTCTAATTTCTCACATCATCACTGCTACTTTGTTTGGTTTGCAAAGCCATCTGCTATGATAAATATCACACAATGTGGTGTTAGTTTAAAAACAGGAATTTATTGCTCACAGTTTTGGAGAGTAGAAGGTTTAATTCCTCCTGGGGTCAGTAACTTTCTGGCTGACCAAAAATCCTGGGGTCCTTTAGCTTTTATATCACATGACAAGCTTTCATTTCTTTTCTGGGTTTCATTAACTTCTGACTTTGGGTTCTGACCTTTGGCTTTCTGCCACTATTTATGAATTTCTTCTTTTTATAAAGGATTCCAGTAAACCAGATTAAGACCCAAATCACTCAGTCGGGCTACACCTTAACTAAAGCTACAATGAGTTCACATTCATGGGAATGGTATTAATGATAAGAACATGTTTTTGCTTTTGTTTTCTGGGGTACATACCTTAATCTGCCACATCTGTGTTCTCTGCCTTCTGCTTATAAATGTTTTTTTTTATACCATCATAGGATAAGCAGCTCCACAGATATCAGTCTCTCTCAAAATTTCTACTCTTTTTTTTTGTCTTAGCTCTTAATTATCATTTTATTACTAGACATGTCTACCTTATTAGTTCCCAACTACTGTAAAAATAAAATAAACCACAAAAATACAGAACTAGGGGCAGGGGAGTGGTATAATATGGTAAATTGGATTAGGTACCTCAATTTAGACAGTTTCTTTATCTTAATCCACATTCCTGTGAGTGGTGAACCCATTTCAATAGAACCTTCTGAAGATGTTATGTTTGGTTAAGGATCTAAAGAAAAGAAACAGGAAACCAGAAGTTGGAAAAGGGGACAGGGAGAAGCCCAAACTCAGTGTGATCCATAATAGCAGAAATAAGAGGATATTGCTATGTAACAGGAGGTAGAGATTCAAACCAAGGAACATCAAAGATTGCAGCAAGCCAGCACCAAATGCCACAGACTTGGAAAGAAAGCATGTCCTCTCTGACACCTTGATTTTTGATGCCCAGCTTCTAAATCCATGATCCAATAAATTCCTGTTAAGACAACTTGTTGAGTGACGTTTGTCATAGCCGTCTGGCAAACTAAGACAGGGAGTTATAATATCTACATTTAAAAAAAAAATTCTTTTTTTCCAATTTTGCATTGCTCAAAAATAAGGAGAATAAATATCAAGATTTACCCTAATGTATATTTATGCATCTTTTACCAATTTGGTCTAGAAATTTTCCTTAGCTTGTCAGAAAATAATTTGCCGTACATTTTTTTTCTAAATTTTCGCTACTGGGATTGTTTATCCTCTAAGTACACAAAGTACTAAATAAATGTAATTCGGTCCTAAATTTTACTATTTTCTAAATCAATGTACCATCTTATTTTGAAGTCCGCTGTTTAGTTGTTTGAAGGCTGTTTCCGATTTTCTTACATTTTTCTTTCTCCTTTAGAAAAAAATTGTTAGTGATTTTTTTTCTGTCCTCATCAAATGGCATTTATTTCATGAACATTTTTCTGCTTTTCCCTTATAATTCAATTTTCACATTTGGAAAACCTGCATTAAAAAATCTGATTGTTTTCCTCCTGGCTCTGTTTCAACTTTGATTTCTACCAGTTGCTCTGATGAACTCATTCTTCTTATAAGTTGCACAGAATTCTGTTATATACTGATGTTTAATTAATTTAGACAAAACAGTAATAATTGGACATAGGCTATCATTAATCACTAGGCATCTCCTTCTCATTCTACGCCCAAAGTCCTTTTGTTTTTGAAAGCAGACTGAAATTTTGTTTCGTAGTTAATTTCAAGTATATAATTGACAAAAAAATTAGGTGGCAATTTTGTAGACAGTTACCATTAATTAAAAAAAATTTGTTTATGAAGAAAATCTGAATCTAAATATCATTGGATTATTGAAGATTCTCTACACTTAAATGTATATTGGTCACTCTGCACATATTGAATTCAAATTAAGTACTTGGAAAATACTTCTAATTTGAAAGGCAAATTTTATGAAACACAAAAGTGTTGGGATTAACTCAATAAAAGTGTTAAGTGCTAAATATAACAGTAATATTAATAGTATGATGCAAATATAAACTTAAAAATTAATGAAAACAAAACAGTAGAGAAGTAATTAGGAAAATATCCAGTTTACATTTGCCCTCCTGCAAGTAAATGCATTCTATATTCAGTTACTTGAAGTGGCATTTTATTATCCTCAAAAGTATGCTAAAAGATAAAAGAATGCAAATAACTATAAATGTGCATGGTGAATATTTCTTGAGACTAATTTTCAGGTTGCAAATCAAGTATTAACCTAATTTGTATATGTCTTTCTTCTTATAAGAAGATTTTATAGCTAATTAACATTGACTACATAATGAAACAGTGATTATATTTCAACTTGTGAGTGATCTCTCCAATGCCATCATATAGCAAAATTCAAAATTATGTCATGGACTTCATAAATTTGAAGACAATATTGTCAATAACATATTTATGAATTAATAAAACATACAAGTTGTATACAATTCTGAAATTGTTTTAAAATATATTTTATATTATGTATTTTAATTATCTCCTTAATTTACTATTATTAGATTTTCCTCTACTATCTATCAATTTTTTCCTATGGAACATACAAAATGAGGCAATGCAGATATACAAAAATGATATATATATAAACATTTAGGTGTCTGTAAAATTTTAACATCTTTGAAAACAATTAAATATTGACTTTGTAGATGAAGTGCAGAACTGGATCAGTACAAAAAATAAAAACCTGAAAATCTATGCTAATGAAAAAATTTAGAAAATACCTATATATCCTATGTAGAAAATCATTTTGTAATGCAGACAAATATTCAATGCATGCTTGTAATAAATTGATTTTATGGGTAATTTTCCTCCAATCTTAATTTGCCGCATGTTTTTATTATACCTACATATGTACTACCCAAAACAGTTAAGGGTTATTTTCTTCTCTTGCTGTTTGGAATAATGTGATGACTCTGAAAGCCTAGTACAATTATAAATAACTTGAGTTATTTTTAATAGTGCTCCTGCAATTCTCGTAGAGTATCGGAGGGCGTATTTGCAAGTCTGGTCTCTGTCATTCCATGCTTTACCTGAGGCGCAGATGGCATTTAATTATGACTATTCCACCATTCAACACTGCTATAATCTGAAGAGTAAATTTAGAACTCAATTAAGAAGAAAGTATAGAAGGTTATATTTTGCATTGCTTTATCTTTCCCAAGGATTGCATTTATTGAATTTCTTTGGCATGATGCCATTTGTCTGTGTTACCAGAAAGAGACCTGTGAAATTCACTGCAAACTTACTACAACAATTCAGTTTAAGTTGTTTACTACATTACACAGTGTTCACTACAAGGATTCTCGGAAGAAATGTCTCTCTCCTCTTAGGACTGGGAATAGTTATTCTTCTATGGAACATCTGGTTTGCTTTTATCTTAAGTACACAATAAATCAACAGAGTGATAATGTTCTCCTGTTTGCATTGGCTCCAGAAAATCTTAGTACTAAATTTGTTACACTCTTCTAGCAAGTGTGCTGGAATTAATGGCATATATTTCACACTCCAACCTCCCTCTTAGTTTCACCTTGCTTCCATTATTCCTTGACTTTGCTTAAAAATATTAAATTCGGTGTATACAAATCATTTTTTACGAGTAGTCTTAAATATTTTATTGTGAACTAAGTGAAGTATAACATATACATCCTTGTATCGAAACATTTAAAAATCAGAGGAAGGAAAAATGGAGACATTTTAGTTTTCTAATTATCACACTCCATTGTTCATGACTAGGCTGAGTTTTAAAGACAATGAATGTTGAGTTTGCTCAAGAAAAAGTTTAATGGAATAGTTGGCTTCAAACGACTGTTTCTATATCACAACTTGGGCATTTAAAAAATCTGCCAGCAGGCAGAGCAAGAGCAGCTTGGTACAAATACAATGTGATATTTTTTGTTTGTTTATTTTAATTTAGTATAATATTCCTCATAAAGCCTTCACCACATGTGTGTCTGGCATATGGATTGGAGAATTTATCTATGCTTCAGGCCAAAAGTAAAGGAAGAAGAAGACTGCTGTGAAGTTTAGTACAGAGAGAAATAATGAAAGCTAAGATGTGAACCAAGGTTAAAAATGCAAGATAGGGAGTAGAGAACTGGATATTTTCAAGTTTTTTATGCATAAAACTTTCTCCAAAGCCCTCAGGTTTGGAGAAATGTTGCTTAACCTCTCAAATATGTCCTGAGTTTTCTCAAATGTAAAGTTGAATACAAATACATAAAACTTCTAGCGCAATGTTAGCTATGTAGCATTTAATAAAAATAATTTCCATCCGTTTTTCTCTCCCTAGCTTTATTTTTGTTCCTATACTCTATTTACAACAGTGATTATCTAAATGAATTCACCCTTAAAAAACACCTGTGCCAGCATCCTGTTTGCAGGCCAATTGGGAAGTTGACTCTTGCATGGGGCATCTGGTAATCTGCAATTTTCAAGCTTTCCAAGTGGCCTTATTTCTACCCAGTTGTTATTTTCCCAAACAACCTTAGAATTATCTGGGAATTTGCTAAGCTTTGGATAGAGCTTTTGAGTCAGAATATCTAGTGCATGAACTTTCGAATCTAAGCATGCAAGAAAATTTAGCTCAGAATATAGTTCAGCAAATGTGATTACAACTATTTCCACTTTCAGGAATAATGTAAGCCCTTTCCCATACACTTCTCCTGCCTTCCAGGTTTCCATATTTGATTGTCCTGAAACCATTTATACAAATATCACGGAAAAAAAATCTGTTTTGTTAAATTCTTATCCCATCCTCAACTTCTCAGAAGAACTTTATCACTTCCTTTTTGCCAGAATTTCTCCATTTCTTCACTACAAGGAAAATCTCGCTCTCCTAGTTCTTCTCCTACTTTACTGGTTATTTTTTCTGGATCACCATTGCTGGAATAGCCTCATTTTCCTGATGATCAGTATGCCCCAGGGCTCACTGCTCTGTAATTCCTTCTGTAGTCTCCTCTGTCCGTAGGAGATTTCATCTAGCTCCATGAAGTGAAGTGCCATCTCTATGCTGAAACTCCCAAATTTATATTTTCAGTCATGGCATTTCCCTATATTAAGACTCCCATTGAAAATTTTTTACTCTTAATATCCCCTTGAATATTTTATAGGCATCTCATACTTAGGATGCCCCAAACAAAAGTCCTTATGCCCTCCTCCAAATTTGCTTCTTCCCAGTGTTTACCCAATTAGCAACTGCCACAAATAATTTTCTCCTAACACATACACAAATGCATAAGACCCCCAAAACAGGAATCTTTAATTTCTTCCACATTCCATATTAAATAACTTCAAATCATCTCATATCTATTTCACAATTAGTTCCAAAATTACATCACTTCTTACTCCCTCGATCTCTGACCAATCCACTCTCACATCTCATTTAAACTAATAATCACCTAGTAAATTTTTCTTGTCCATTCTAACCCATACCTAGTGATCATTTAAAAATGCAAATCATTCACGTGCTCCTGCCCTCAATACACACACACACACACACACACATTCCCTTAACTCACTAATGGTTTCCCAACCATTTAGAATAACATTCCAAATGCTAATCAGAGACCAGGAAATCCTACATTATCTGTTGGGCAGAGCTTGCTCTTCTAATACATTCCCTGTGGTTATGGAACTTTAAGCACTGTATTCCACTCCTACCTTGCTCTTCCTAAACTACTCATTCCGCCTTTGCATCTCCCATTCCCTCTGTCTGGGACATTTCTCCCACAGATGTCTGCATGGTTGCTCATTCACTTCCTTTGCTTTTTTTTTCGCAGAAGCCACTTTCTCAGCAAGTTCCTCCTTGACTCCAATATCATGCTCTGTCCCCTTATCCTGCTTAATGTGTTTTTTATAATTTTTTTTTTTAATTTGCATACGGGCAGGAGGCACCAGGGATCGAACTCCAGACCTCCAGCACGGCAGGTCAGAGCTCTGCCTGCTGAGCCACGGCAGCCGCCCTTAATGTGTTTTTATAGCAATTATCTAAATGATAATTTTCTATGTACAGATGTCTACTTATTTATTTATTTTTTGTGTTTGTCCTAGCTACAAGAATGAAGGATCTGTAAATCAGAGAATTTACCTATTAGTTCCTGGTTTAATGCTCAATATGGGGACTAGTTCCTACCATATATAGTAGGAATTTAATAATAATTTTATTTGTTAAAAGATTATATATCTGAGTGATATTTATTTTCTGGTTGTTCTTCAATTGAAATGGACCTACTATTGGAAACTTAGACACCACATTGCATCCCATAGCACAAACTCACCAGAGCAGGCAACTTTCACAGCATTTTTTGGCATTTCTCAAGCTTATTAAACTTTCATTTAAATTCTTGTCAATACCTTAGCTTTCTTTACATTTGCTTTCCTTTTACTATTTGTAAATTAATTAATCTATGTTTTATGTATATGAACTTCAGAAATATCCTCATCCAATGAATACATATTTCTATGTCTATCCATGTGTGTGTTTATCTGCAGTTTTTATGACTCAGTGCCAAAAAGGACATGCACCAGTGTTTGCGATCAATGACGTGAGGAATGTAAAGGTTCCTTTTGTAGGATGTTATTTGCAAAGATATTATAGCTCAATTTATCTACTACTGAGGTCACCTCTTTATTGGTTTAAGAAATCTAATTTTCTTTCTCTAAAAGCCCTTAAAATTAATTCAGGGTACATTTAACTTTGTAACAAAACCAGCACTTTGTGAGACCTTTTTCCGTTCTATATTCAGCTGATTGGTATGGGCTGTCAAACTCTGTTGTAATTTAAAGTGATTTTTACTTTTTCTAATATAAATATGGACTCATGTAAGGAAATTCAGATACCCTACTTTTAGCATAATAACATGTTAAATTAGAGTTAAAATAACAATCACAAAATAGAGACCATGAAGCCAAAAGATCAGAAAAAAGCTCCAATTTTCTTCTATAGCATTATGATATGGTGAAGCCTCTTGCAGTATATTTTTATTTTAGCTGTTCATATCTGAAGATTATTAGACAAATGAGAGTATAATGGTTTTTTTATTTCTCTAATTATATACAGATATGTCCTTGGCTACAATGAAAAGATTTTCCTGGTAGAATATTACACTATAAGAACTGTATCAAAAATCAAGCCAACAAATGAGTTTCATGTCAATTCTATTTTTCTTTAATGAGTATAGAGAAAAATATAGGAGCAGTGAAATTTTTTCCAACTCTTCATTCAGAAATGCATTTCTGAATCTACTTAATGTTCTGCTGCTATAATTTTCTTAACAGAATGCCAATGTTGCATCAAGAATTCTGGGTTTATGGTTCTCATCCCACTTCATCTGTAATCATGTCCTAACTTCACCTTGTCTACTACTGTTCAACACACAGTTTAACTCAAATAACTTCAGTACTCTGAAATCTCTTCAAATATAATAAATAACACAAAGCCAATGAGGCTAATAATTATTTATCTGATTTTAAGGATTAGGATAGGCTTAGATACACATAAAAATAGAGAGAAAAAGAAGAAAATTACCTAGCTAATTAGCTAGTTAGTGCCCTAGGCATTTTGTTGATACCATTCCTATTTTGCACACTCAAGTCTGATGTTTGCTAACTCAGCCAATTGTCCTCTCAGGTCTATCATTGATTCTCACCTTTGCTTCTCTAAGTCTCCAGAAATTCACAGCAATTTTTAGAGATGCAGAGACCCAGAGATCTCTTCCTTAAACCTATTTGATTTACAGGTGCAAAAACTGTGGTATTATATTTAAACCTTTCATGCAGAGCAATACCATGAGAGTTAGAGCTAAAAGTTCAGGCTGATAAATGACCATTGTAATTCTATGAAAATATCTTCTAGAAAAGGCAGCTTATTGTATTCTGAGATAGCTTATCAGTAAATAGCCTTACTCATCAAAAAGGTCTCAGTGTCAACCCAAGCATGTTTTTAGTTTCACCTTTTTTGTCTTAGTCTTATCTTGGGAGATGCGCAGGTCTGAAACTATTACATACCTGAGAAAAGCCATCTTCCCTTAATACTAATCCAATCTTGTGGGGGTAGACATATGGGGTGGGGCCATTGATTAGATTATTTCTATGGAGATGTGGTTCCACCCATTCAAGGTGGGTCTTTTTAGTTTACTGGGGTCCTTAAAAGAGTTCACAGAGAGAGAAAGAGTAAAAGTCAATACACAGCAGAAAGAAGGATACAGATGACAGATGTTTGGAGATGCTAAGCTAAAAGATGAAACTCAGAGTTGCTCTGGACAAGCTAAGTGAAGACCCACAGATGCATAGAGAGAAAAGCACTCAAATCAGAGCTGTTTGAAGCCAGAAGCCAGGAGAGAAGGCTAGCAGACATCATTACATGCTTTCCCATGTGACAGGGGAATCCAGGTGAAAGCTGTCTTTTGTCTGAAGAACTGTAAATTTGTAACCAAATAAATCTCCCTTATAAAAACCAACCCATTTCTGGTGTGTTACATTCTAGCAGCTTTAGCAAACTAAAACAGGGGAACAGAACATTTTTATTACCATATTTGTATAATGATCCTTCAAACATTTAGAGATGTTTATTATCCCTCACCTCATTCTCTTCTTATAGTGTGCACACATCTGGGCCTTCAATTCTTTACACATAACAATCTTATTTTCATCGGTCTCCCTCTCCCCATTTTTCTATATCATTCTTAAATCAAAACACTCAAAATTGAACACAATACCCTTAATTGAGATTAATAAAATTTAGCTTTCTTCATCCAATCCAAGGTATTTAGTATCTAGGTACTTGCGTAAGTGTTCAATCTTCCCTAATTTCAATATTTATATAATTTATTTTTAAGTATTCCCTGTCCTCCCTCTCTCCATCCCTCCCTCCTTCTCTCCCTTCCTTTCTTCCCTCCTGTTCTAGTTTGCTAGCTGCCGGAATGCAATATACCAGAAATGGAATGGCTTTTAACAAGGGGAATTTAATGAGTTGCTAGTTTACAGTTCTAAGGCCCAGAAAATGTCCCAATTAAAACAAGTCTAAAGAAATGTCCAATCAAAGGCATCCAAGGAAAGATACCTTGGTTCAAGAAGGCCAATGAAGTTCAGGGTTTCTCTCTCAAGTGAGAAGGCACATGGCGAACACAGTCAGGGCTTCTCTCCCAGCTGGAAGGGCACCTGGCGAATACAGCATCATCTGCTAGCTTACTCTCCTGGCTTCTGGTTTCACGAAGCTCCCCGGGAGGCATCTTCCTTCTTCATCGCCAAAGGTCACTGGCTGGTGGACTCTCTGCCTTGTGGTGCTGCAGCATTCTCTGCTCTCTCTGAATCTCCCTCTCCAAAATGTTTCCTTTTTTATAGGACTTCAGAAACTAATCAAGACCCACTCAAATGGGTGGAGACATGTCATCCCCTAATCCAGTTTAACAACCATTCTTAACTAAATCACGTCAACCAGGGAGATGATCTCATTACAGTTTCTCAAACATGCAGTATTGAATAGGGATTATTCTACCTTTATGAAATGGGATTTATATCAAAACATGGCTTTTCTTAGGGGGCATACTTCCTTTCAAACCAGCACACCTCCTTTTTTCTTTTTTTAGAAAGGAATTATGACCACTGAAAAGAAGTATGAAGAGTCTGAAACTTTACCCTATTTGTAAGCTAAGCTGACCTGACACAAATTCATGGATACCAGAGGAAGACAAGACTCTTTACTCAGAGACGAGGGTCTTCATTGCTCACGTGATAGCAGTAGTCACAGAATCAGCATTTGCATTGATTTCCAGAGTCCCAGTTTCCCAAGGGTGTGACAAAGAGGGTGAAGTTACTCCTACACACAGCAGGTTGCATTCCAGCAGATAAACCCTGAGTTTAGAGAACTGGAGTCTTTTCTAGTGTGGATTGAACCCACCTGACATTTGTACTAGAGGAAGATGTCATCATCATTAGAGTAGGCAGTACAAAAATTTATCATTCACTCTGTAGAAAGATGTTACCTGTATTGTCCAAGACTGTTCATGATAAACATCCTTGAAAGATTGTATATCACAACGGCTGTCAGCCCCTCTGCCCACAGTATGAGCAGAAATGCTCAAGATCCAACAACACCTGAAAATGTCTTGGCTTAAAACTTTTATGTGTTGTTCTTTTGTTTTTTTTTTTCTATCAAATTTAGACAATTGTTAACCAATAGTCTCTCAAATAACTTTTTTTCTGTTTGGTTTTCTCTATCTTCTCCTTTGGAAACTCAAATTATATATATATGTGTGTTAAACTGTCCAACAGATCATTAAAATTCTCTGACTTTTCATTTTGTTTCCTCTGTGCTTCAGTTTGAATGATTTCTATTGAACTGAATTCAAGTTTGCTAAAACTTTCTCCTATGCCTAATCTGCTTTTATAATAATTTTTAATTTTATTTCTCCATGCTAAGATTTCCATTTGAATCATTTTACATTTTCCTAATTTCACCTGTAATTCCCCATTTCTACATCCATTATTTATTTGCAGTGTTTGTCTCCTAATTGCAATATCTATTCAAATTATTGGTCTGGTTCTGTCGACTAAATTTTTTCATTCTAAGTTAGATTACATCTATCTCTTTGTTCTCATAGTTATTAATTTTTAATTGTATGCTGGGGTAACACTTAATGAGGACCCTGGATTTTATAATCTTCCTCAGAAAAGAATTGAAAGTTTTAGTAATGGGCAGTTAAATAATTGGCAGATCAACTCGGTTTGTGGATTCACTGTTTTATATGTTGCAGTGTCAATATATTTTAATTTTATCCTTAATCCTAGGGAAAACTCTCAGTTGTAAGGTGTGGCCTTTCTGGGATATCATTGGGAACTTAAAAATGTTTGCCAAATTCCTCTATATTGTCAAGACAAACTCCAGACTCTAAAGAGAAGCAGTTTAAATCTCTACTTTGGACTTTGAACTTTCCAGCAGGGTTTTTTTTCCCCACAGCTCCTTGATTAAGATGAATAAAATAAAATAACTGGATTTTACCTACAGAGTCTTGGATGTAAATTTTATACTAGGCTAAACTGTGGCCTGTCCCTACTACCCACCCAGTTTTCCATCCACACTCCTATCCCTAATCTCCTGGTGGTGTTTCCTGAAAATTGGAGTTTTAAAGATTCCCATTACCTGGGGAAGGCCTCAAATAGGCCAGATAATTTCAGTATATACTTTGGAGATTTCAACTGATAGAGAATAAAATGTGTATGAAGCCCATTAACCTGTAGCATCATAAGAGTTTCTTTAATAGGACTAAGTAACAATAATAATTATTATGATATGAAGATGTAAAGGTCAAGGCTAGAGAAGGAATAATGTGTCCAAGTCTGACAGATTCTGAAACATTTAGTACGTGACTTGTTCTCTAATAAATGCTTAAAAACTTTTTAGTGATTCATTGGATTAGTGAACACTTTACTGCCTGGATTTCATAAACTTACCACATTTAAGTAATTAGGTAATGTCTTTTAGATTAAATATTACTTGTAAATATTGTCAATTAATGCTTTTCTTTTTTCCTTTTTTATTTCTTTTTTTCAATTAAATTTTATATTAGAATATACTATGGATTAATTTACTTAGTTTCATTTCATATCATCTTCAGGTGCAAAATCCAGGTTCCTTTATGTGTTTATGAATTTATATTTCCACATTTCCCTGTCCTATTTAATATGGGCTACAATAACAGCTACACTCTAAGGCTAAATGTAATGGTTTAAAAATAGATTTTTGAGGTGTATTTGCATTTTTGAATGAACATTTTGTTTTAATTTTTACCATGAGTTTGTATTTGGAGGTATGACAGCAGCAAGAATGAGCTTGCTCATTCTTAACTTCCTCCACAAGGAACCATTTGTTTTATCATTTAACTGCTGATACTTGCAAGTATTAGTTTACACTGCACTGTGTGATAGATTAAGAGTAAGCACTTATATAATGCTTTTAATATACAAAGTTCTGCTCTAAGACCTCTTTATATATTCATCCATCAACTCCTCCAAACAGACATATCAGGTAAATATTTCCATTTTTCATAACTTTACATGTGAAAAAAGCCCAGAGAGCTTAAGAAAACTGTCGATATGAAATAAAAACCCAGACAAACTGGCTTCAGAACATGTGCTGTTAACTACTCTTCTTTCCTATCTCTCTACAAAAATAAACCAAAAAAAAAAAAAAAAACACCAATGGAAAACAGAAGAAGTTAATTTAAAGTGAAAAACCAAAACTTGTCTCAATTATCTCTGAGAGGAATGAAATTCAACATTTCTCACTAATCTTCCTGATGTATAAAAGTCATTCTTTTCCTGAAAAAGTCTTCTCCAGGGATTATATACCATGCTTTTTTTCAGGCTATTTCTTCGAAAATTTCTTCCACCGTTAATTTCTGCACGTCTAAATCTTACCTCTTCTCATGGCATTATAAATTTGTGTGTAAAGATCTTTTCTTGTCAGATCCTCAGGAGAGGAAACTCTGTAATTTCATATTGTATCACAACTTTTTATGCGAGGTTATCTACCATGAAACATTTCTTGATTTCTTCACTGAAATGACATCTGTCTCTCGGAGAACATCCGTAAAATGTTTGGTTCTCACATTCATATCCTACTTAGGTGCAGACATTAATTTCTATTTCTCTAATATACTAATTAATCCATAGTATATTCTAATATAAAATTTAATTGAAAAAAGAAATAAAAAAGCAAAAAAGAAAAGTATTAATTGACAATATTTACAAGTAATATTTAATCTAAAAGACATTACCTAATTACTCTTTCCTTCCATATCTACCAATTAAATCACTATAGATCCTTAAAATACATGTGACTAAAATGTTTGAAAAACTATAAAAATGCTTGAAAAACTATAAAAATCTAACAGAGAATAGGTATGCATTACTGAATCAGTTGGTCAACATTTCAGTGCCAACTTGCAAGGAAGCAATTAACAGAACTTGATAAAAAATGATTAAATAAGAAATATTAAGATAGAGAAATGTTGTGCACTACATTTATAGCATATCTATAAATATCTCCTTTTGTCTGAAACAAATGTCCTCTAACTTACAATTCAAAATAGGAAGCAGTATGGCAGAT
>PVIY010012709.1:19126-61243 GCA_004026745.1 Myrmecophaga tridactyla | reverse complement strand
GAGCAACCACTGTGTGCCATCCAGTGCATTATGCTCTGAAAATATAAAGATATTTAAGACACGCTCCATGCCTGTATCATACTTCCAAAGTTTTGAGTTTATTCCCAATAGGACTTAGTATCCACACAGACACAGGTGTCTGCTAGGTGTCCCACCTTCACCAAATTTATTATACTTAATTCCATCATTCACCTAGAAATAGGTATTATTACCATTCCTGTAACATACATGATTGAATTTAGGGTGAGAGGAGTTAAACATCTAATCTAGGAGTACTAAGTTGCTAGGAGGAGGAGTCAGGACTTTATTCTGATATTTCTGACTACAAATTTAATGCTTTATCAACTGGGCCTACTATTGGCTGTTAAAGATAGTGACCACACTTTCAGGCTTTCACCTTTTGTGTACTACATTGCACATGCAGCACGAACAAAAAATACTTGTATAAAATTATGCGTCAAATGGTCTGGTTGATGTCATCCTTTCATATACTTGGACTTGAAAGTATCATTCAGAATTTTCAACATACACGTGCATTTTTCATATACAAAAACCTGGCAAACACTTTACTGTATGTATGAAGTATGTATGTATAGAGTAAATAGGAGCTGGCCTCAACAGACGTAGAAACATCAATGAAGGTTTGGACATATTCTGAAAACATGCTTACCCTGATTGAAGCTTGTTACACAAGACACAAAGGAAGGAAAAATCCTCAGGGCAAATGATGATCAAAATCACTCTTGAAATCATGATGGAAAGATTAGATCCTTTTTTTTCATTTTGAGAAATTTTTGAAATTAAAAAAAAATTTTTTTTGAAGACAAGATATGCAGAGATCAATCTAGCATCCACTTTCCCATCACCCAGAAATGAAAATTGCCAACATTTTGACATATTTGTTTCATGATTTAAAAAAACAACTTTAAAAAACATTAGAAAGTTGAAATTTCCCTGGTCTCCCACCCCCAACCCTCCCCCCCTCCCCAGCTCCCTGCTGGTGAACACTACCAAAAGTCTGGTTCCAATCCACTATTTATACATTTACGTGAACACATATGTTTTCATAAACAATTTACACTATCATTTTATTTGTTTATTGCAAAATATACATACTGGAATCATACGGTTTGTATCACTCTGTAACTTGCGCTTTCTTTTTACACATCACTATGTTTTTGAGCATGAAATTGAAATATAAAAGTCTAGCTTATTCCCTTTAATAACTGCATAGTATTTTGTCCTATGAATAAAATAATTTCTTGTCTCTACTTCTCCTCCTGTCAATGGACATCAAGATTGCCGGAAACAATAGTGCAATAGAAGTGCTCACACAGGTCTCTAGTCCTCTTAAGTGTGCTCGTGTTCCTCTAAATTATTTATCCAGAAGTGAAATACCTAAGTGTATACTAAGTACATGCTTAAATGTATTGTATATTGACAAATTAGTTTCTGAAATGGTTGCACCAATTTACACTCTCACCAGCAGTGCACTGCATGGGCAGGCACCGGGAATCGAACCCAGGTCTCCTGCACGGCAGGCAAGAACTCTGCCTGCTGAGCCACAGTGACCTGCCCTCTATCCCTTTTTTTTCTTATACCTTTTTTAACACTACGTATAGTCAGGCTTTTAAATTTTCCCCGATTTATACATGAGCACGGGTATCTTATTCTTTCAATTTGCATTTCCCCAAATTACTGGTAGGAGACAGGATCTTTCCAAATGTTTATTGACTGTACAGGTTTCTTCTTTTGCAAATTGTCAGGTCATGTACCATGCCATTTTTTTTCTGATTAGGTTATGTGTGATTTTTTTTCTGATTAACTTATAAGAGGAATCCATCCTGTATATGAATCTTTTAACTGTTAACTTGACTGTTGCAAATATCTTATTTAACTTTATCAAGTTATTTTTTTCCTTTAGAAAGAGAAACTGTTGCAAATATCTTATTTAACTGTATCAAGTTATTTTTTTTCCTTTAGAAAGAGAATAAACAGTCAGTTCCAAACAAATAGAGGGCTTTATTCTTTTTTTCATTCAGTGCAAGTGGCATAATAGTCTACGCAGTTGGGCAGATAGCCATAAACAGCTTCTGCAAATCTTAGTAAAAACTTTTCTACCAAGTCCTTCAAAGTTCTTTCTCAAACCTGGAAAACAGCCTCCTTTCAGCATCTTGGGAGTGAGAGACAAGTACATTCTATAAAAAGGTTGGCAAAATAAGAGAAATGGATGCATCAATGGCAGAGAGTGTTCTGCATTTCTCACAACAGCCCCAAAGTGGAATGAAAGTGGGTTCATTAATTGAAATAAAATGGTCATTGTTTATACATCTCAGATTTAAAATGTCAACTTTGACCCCTTTCCCCTCTCACTAAGAACAAGCTTCAAGTATACAATTATGCTTAAAGTTGCTGGAGGAGTTTTTACTGTTATGCCTTTATCCTGACGGTACACTAGTTTACCCTGACTGGCTGAGGTTGTGGAAACACCAATATGACAACTTGGATATCTATAAAAATACTTACAGACGTACTAGACAGTAAGCTCTGTGAGGTCAGGACCTGTGTTTATCCTATTCACGAGGTTCATAGCCTCATCCTTTGGCTCAGTTGATAACCTAGGAGTCCTAGGTACTCTCTGGAGTCCTAGGTACTCTGTACTCTATGTGCTTGATGTAATCAAGGTGACTAAGTGATCAAATTCCCTACCCTCAAAAAGCTTACATTCTAGTGCCAGGGAAAGAGAAATGACAATGGAGAAAAACGATGCAATGAAATGAGATAGAGGTGTGTATGGTGGGGGGGGGGGTGTTCCTATTGTAAGTAGTGTGGTCTGAGATGCCTTCTGAGGATGGGTTACAGTAGTTGCCAACAGCATTTACCAGGTAGAGATAGAGATAGGGTAAGGTATATATAAAACCACGCTGCCATGGCTTCAAAACAATCATTTCCAATTCAGGATGTGTTTTTATTTCTGCCAATTTATATGAGCCTTGAAAAATAACTTGACTAAAACATTGAATTTAGACTCTCAATAATTTGACTAAAGCATAGATACTGTATGAAGGAGTTAATGAATTTGTAAAACATGCTCCCTTTCTTGCGGGAATAGTTTACATACTAAGAAGTTAGCTGGCTCAGTAAAGCTTGGTGGTGAGCCTTTACTTAGGCAACTGTTTGTCACCTAAGTATTTTGCATATTTCTGACAACCTGTCTTTCTGGGAGCCCACTTCGACCACAGTAGGTCTTCAAGTCACGTGGAATGATCACATGCCCAGGCATCTCCAAACTATGGCTCACAGGATACTCTAATGAAAATATTCTAAGAAACATGAAAAGTGCAACCCTGAGCTCATCTGTAGAAACTGCTGTTTGCACAAACAAAATATCCATATGACTAAGATTCTCTAGATATTAACTTAATGCAGGTTTCCTTTGTGCTTCATATATATATACACACACACACACACACACACACAGTGTTTCAAATTCCTACTAGTTCCTCCTAGGTATTTAATATATGTTCCTTGCTCCCTCCCCTGACGCCTCCTTAAAGAGCAAAAAAATTCTCCTTTAAAAATTTTTATTTTTTAGTTTTCTTAGAGAAGTACTCAAACCACACATGCTTTACAAGTACTTTTCGATGAGTTTCACTGTTTTGCTTATTTTGCTTTAGTCAGTCCAGACACCTTCAAATATCCTCCTATGACAAATCTTTTTCAAAGTCAGCGTTTGACCAGGCTCGTGGAACCAGTGTGCAGACTTTGCAGGCGGTTTGATCATGGATGATAATTGCGACATAAAGCTTATGGCCTCTTTGAGGAACCAAGTGTCAAGCGAGGAGAACAAATGCAAGTGTTCACTCATCTTTCGAAAAATATTTAGACGCTTGGTATGCTCGCCACTATTCATGCGATTCTTAGTAATGAACACAGAATATGACATCGGTTTTTCACGTCCGTAGGTTTTTGTCTTAAATTGCTGGAGAGCTATTTCCTCGCTTGACGTTTTATTTTCCTGGTTTACTTATCTTTAACATGCTACAGAAAACCCCTTGTCGTCCAGCGACTGACCTCTCCCTTTTTAAGATTTGTTTAGGAATGGAAACCTTGACTTTCGAGGGTCCCTTTTAGGTCTGTTCTCCCTCTACCCCCCTTACTCCCCTCTGTACACTCACAGCCGAGGCCGCCGGCATCTGAGCTGAAAAAAACCCGCGGCGGGCGAGGAGAGGAGGGTGTCATGTTGGCGACAGGACTCCTGCAGGCGGCGGGCGAGCCCGCCGGGGTTAACGCGGGCGCCGGGGTCAGCGCCCTCCAAGTTGGGGGCCTTGGGCTGAGCCGCGCCGGAGCCGCAGCAACCGCTTGACCACAGGGTCCCGCGGCCCGGCTCCCTCCAAGGCGGAAAGAATCGCCTACTTTGTCGCGATCCCTCGGGGATCTTACTCTTCCCGGCGCAGTATCCGCATCAGAGCGCGTCGTGGGGCCGACGCGGGCGAAGCGCAGCGGGCGAGAGGAAAAGCCCGGGCCCGAGGCGGAGAAGGAATGAGGGGCCGGGAGCCGGGGGGATTTCCTCCTGCGCTTCCCCCTCCAACGGGAGCGGAAAATGTGATTTGCTGTGCATTCCAGGCGCGGTTCCCTGGGGTGACCTCTCCCCGCCGGCCCGCGCGGGGGGGGGCAGACAAAAGAGGCGCGGCGGGCGGAGAGGGGACCCCGCCGGGAGGCAGGAGGGGTGCGGAGGGCGGGGGCAGTACCGGGAAAGGGGGAGGCTAGCGGGTCCCGCGGCGGCGGCGGCGGCGCCTGGCCAATGGAGAGGCGCGGCTCCAGGCGCCGCACTCGGCCGCCAGCATTTAAACGGGAGACGGCGCGATGCCCGGCACTCGGTGCGCCCTTCGCGACCGGGCGACCCAGCGCGAGGCGGGAGCGTCGTGTGCCGTCCGGGCTGACCCCGCGCCGAGTCCGGGAGGCTTGGACCGCGGCCGCACGCAGCGCCAAGCGTTGAGAGCGCAGGCCCCAAAGACTCGCTGCACTGACAGGTGAGAGAGGAGGCGCCGGGCAGCGGCTGGTGTGTGCAGGGGGTTGGGGTTGGAGGGGATTCTGCAGAAGACGCTCGCGCCCCTGTCAGTGCCCGCAAGCCGAGGCCTTGCGGGCGGCATCGCTGCGTCCAGCCCGCCGAGGTCGCGGCTGCGGTGACCTGGCCGCAGCTCGGTCTGCAGGGAAAAGCAGGGGGGAGGTGTCAAGAAGAGGCAGGATGACCCCGCATCCCATTTCCACCTCCCGGAGCCCCTTTAGCACGAGCGAAACAGTGAGCCGGGGGAGCTGCGACCTGAGGCTTGGTCGCAGACGGCGGCGCGAGTTGAGCGGAGAGGATCCCAAGGGTTTGAGGTGCTGCCGGGAGTCTGGGGGTGTCTCAGGTCGCCGGGCGGAGGGCGGCGAGGGATCCTGCTGCAGGCTGGAGGATCTGGAGAATTCGGGACAGACCAGAGGTGAGGTGGAGACACAGGCGAGAGCGTGCGAGCAAGTGTTCTGGAGGCAAGCCGAGGCCCGGGTAAGGCCACAGCAGGGTAAAGGTGCGCCGCCTGCACGCAGGGTCCCGCGACCCCGCGAGTCGGCGTCGCGGACTCCGCACGCACCCACGTGCTGGCGGCGACGCCCGGGCGCTCGGCTGCCTCGTCCTCACTCTCCCTGCCCCGCGCGCTCCTCTGCGGAACCACGTCGGGAAAACCGCGTTCCGGCGCCGCGAGGCGACGACCCCCAAGTCCGCCTACTCCAGCACCTTAAATCTGCCCGGAATGCCCCCCGCGTCGCCAGTGGCGAGCAACGCGGGACTGGGGCGGGAGGCCGTTCCCGGCTCGGACGCTCGGGTGGTCCCGCTTCTCGCCCGCCGCCTCGGCCCCCTCCCCCGCTGACCCCTCTGCGTCGCGTCGCCAGGCCGGGGCCCGTCGGAGCTGTCACCTCGGCAGCCCGAGTTGTTAGTAGACCGCAAGCCTGGGAGGAATAGATGCGCCGCTCATCTTGCGGGCGGCTGTCCTCGGACCCCATCTCCGCCTTTGGGGCGCCCAGGGCCGCTTCTCCGCGCCGGGGTCTGGTGGCGGTCCCCAGCCCAGGCGGCGGGCGGACTGAAGGTGTCGGCTTCTGCCACGAAGCCCTACCTCCGCGCCGGCTCCGACGCGCTCCCTAGCCGAGCTCGGCTGTCGCCTTCTCTACACCCGCCGGCTCGGAATCTGGGTTCTTTTAGACAGAACTGTTACTTCGGATTAGGGATTAAAATCGCTTCTTAAATAGCCAGGGGCAGAGAGGCGACCATGAGTAGTAATTGGATCTCCTGCTAGAAAGAGCAAATCCGAGCGGTGTGCGCGTCTGTTTATGTTCCCCTCAGAGATGGTGCCAGGACATGAGTTGATTAAAGCAATCTATTGTGTCTAAGTGGGTCACCAGGGTTTTAAGCTGTCCCAGGGACCCCAGAGTAGTGGCTTCCTTCTGGCTGTACACACAAGTTAAATAAATAGCGGAGAAGAGGTTAAGATAACCCCGATCCCAGGGTGAGGAGTCTTCTTTCACCCCTAGGGCATTTCCCCCCCCCCCTTCTTCCCTTCTCTTTTTTTGGAGGAGGCTGGAGGATGGGGAACTTGAAGGGATGGTTTCTTCAAAGTAACGGAGGAAAGATCTTAAGAAAACAACAGATTCTCATCTCCCCTTAGTACCCTCCTCAGTTCGAGAACAGTAGGGGGCTTGATTATTGTCAATAATAAATTGCACTGTAGAATTCTTAGTATTAACTGATTATTTACGGGTGATTTAGAACTGTAGTTTCTGTGTGTGTGTGTGTGTGTGTGTTGAACCTCCAGGTCATTATAGTAATTAGAGTCTTTTGTAAACTTTGTAATTTCACAGGTTTCCTTTTCTTAAAAGTTCATTCTGAGTGAAATGTTTTGGTAACCCACCATCTGTAGGAAATCCAGGTTGGCTAATGAAGTCTCTATATGAGTGGTTTTACAGGAAAGACTAGAAACCTTTTATGCCCCCTCCATCTCTGAATGAGACCTGCCTGCCCATCTTCTAAACTGAAGCGGTTGATGACGATGCTTTAATGTTCAAGTAGGAAAAGTGATCAAATGCCAAGAAATTTGTGCAACAGGCCCCTTTCCCCAAAAAGGCTTGTTGACAGGAAAACTAGAACAGACAATAAAAGACAGGCAGGAAAACCTAAACCTTCTATGTAAAGGAAAGGGGGGTAAAAGGGCAGCAGGGGAGGTGACTGCAGTATCTAGTTGAAAGGCACAGATCAGACAAGTGTTTCCATTCCATGTCTTATATCTGCAAGGAATTTTCCTTAGTTTTAACATGTGCCCTTAGAAATTCAAAGTACAACAGGAATTCTGGGGCGAAGTCTTTTTCACATGTGAAAATGAAGATACGATGCAGATAATTATTTGATTTCCAATATTCTTTAAACCCTACTGCATTTGTTCCTTGTTAAAAACAAGGGACTGGGTGTCAACATAGTAGTTATTAAGGACACGTGGTTTGGGATTATGACAGAACTGGGTTCAAATCCTGGCTCTCCCACTTTTGAGATGTGACCTAGGACAGATTCCTAACTTCCCTGAATTTGGATTACCTGAGTGGTAAAAGGAAGACAATATTATCTACCTCAGAGGTTATTATGAAAAATAAATGAATTTATTTTTGAATAATTTATAATAATGAATAACCTTTACTAAATTCTGAAATATATTTCAGAGTTTAGTAAAATGCCTGACATAGTCAGGGCTCAAAACTAAAGGTTAGTCCTGCTGTTAGCGGTAGTGTTGGTAGGAGTAGCAATATATGGCACCTTGATATATCTTACGTTCATTCTGAAATTAAATCCTAAATCTAACTCACAGTGATTAACACATCTTACACTATAATACAGATCTATAAATTGGCTGCCTGTCATAGCAGTGTACAGTGGACATTTAATATCTATTACCTTCTAACTCATTTCCTGTTGGCCTCAAAAATAGTATACAATCATTGATTTCACTAAAAACCTTCAGATGAACCTAAAGCTCCTGAGATATTTAGCCACCAGCTGGTCTCTTCCCTATGCTATGTGATGTTGGGTCCCAGCCTTATTTAGCCTGAATGGTCTTCAGAATAGGGAGGTTTTATTTAGGGTACTTGTGATATATAGGAATGAGACTTTATCCTCCTTAAGTGTCCAATCTCTTTTTATTTCCTTAGTGTGACTTGTCTGGGAGTGGGAGGTGGACATGACAGACTATTTTAAAGAAATTCTCCACTTAATTTCTAAACATTGATTATTTAGCTTTTAGAATGCAAAGGATCAATAAAAGATTTAGTCCTGGGCAAAGGAACAGATTATTCCAAAACATGGCCTACACTTTAAGCATTTGCTATCACTGCCATTATTTTTTATGCTGGGAGAATAATTTGATGTCATGACTGTTTAATGCCTTTCTAAAACTTGATTCATTAGGAGGAATTAACCAGAAGTTCAGGCACAGACATCTGGCTTCTGACCATTGTCTCTTCACTATAATTCCTACTCAAAACTCCATTTAATTGATTATGAGCAGGTTGGTTAGCTAAAATGAGAAATATGATGAGACTGGTGCAGAAAGGAGCTGGCCTAAACTTTGCCAGATTCCTTTCTGTGGAGTCAAGAACATTGGAAACAGTTCACACATCCCATTTTTATGTCTGGGTTCCCCAGAATTAGAAGATCATTTTCTTCAAGACTTTGTGAGGATTGAAATAAATCACCCTGACTTGCAAAGACCAGAGGCTGTTAATATGGCTTGTTTTGCCTGCAGATGTTTACTTTTGATCCTTAAGGGAAACTGGAAGGAAAACTTTGGGAAAAGAGTATTTTTGTCCTCTGAGGCAAGGAAATTGTACAGGAGGATAGTGGTAAAGAAAAATAGGTTGGGGTGGATGAGGCTTTTTGGTAGAGAACAATTACAGAGAAACTTCCCCATGAAAATATCATATTTCTTGGAGTAGCAGAAATGCATAAAGAGGAAGTTGAGGGGTGCACAGGTAGTTCAGTGGTAGAATTCTTGCTTGCCATGCATGGGTTCATTTCCTGGCCCATGCAACCCCCACCCACCACCCCCCAAAAAAGAGAGAGAGAAAGTGAGTTGCAGCAGGGTTTGAAGAGAAAAATAAAACCTTCTACAAAGAAGAACCAAGGGACACCTTTGTGGGGCATCAGGATGTGCTCTGGGTCCATGAGATACATCAGTAACTTGATGTGAATGGGTCACCGCATGATGAATGGAAATTACCATAAAATATTTGTAGCTTGTGGTCAGACCTGGGTGATAAATCATAGGAACCTAAATGTGGATTAGCATTTGGAATTATTTCTGAATATGGGGCACCCTACTAGGTATTGATGTGGCAAAGAATTGGAAGACATAGCCTTTATCCTCAAGGAATTTACATCTTCGTGATTTCCTCTAGGTCTGTGATATCTACAACATGCAAATGATTTGACACAACTGGGATTTCCAAGGCAAAACAATTCCTGTTTCCATCACTGAGTAATCAAGACCAGTTGGCAGGCACAGTGGGGCAGGGTGACTTGGATACACTGAGTCCACAGATCCCTAGTCAATTCTGATTATAGTTCTCATCCCCGCCACTCTTATTCGGATAGGATATCTAGTGCCCCTTGGAACACTGCTGTTTTCTGGAGTTGGCTGTTATGTCTCTCTGAATAACTATTTATAATGCTTAAGAAATTCAAAAGCCTTGCAATAAGCAATTGAGGACCTTAAAGAGCAGGCTTTTTTATTAAACAAACAAAAAAATCATTTCATATATTTTCCAGACCCAATAATCTAATTTTGAGAAAATTTTAATTTTCTTGAAGAAAAAAAGACTGGCCTGTCATTCTAGGGCCCCTTGGCTTATGATGTACATATCACTCCCATAGGAATAGGAAGCCTGTTGAAATTAAAAGTGAAAACCACAGTTCACTAAGTTTGAATTTGGCACTTTATTGTTGGGTTTCTGCCATAACCCATGAGTAAAGCCCACAGCATTTGGCATGGGACCAGGTCAAAAAAGTAGTGGACATTTGGAGTTTTCCTAGAAGAAGCAAGAAAAGTATTAGGAAGATCCCTAAGCTAGAAGAAGTTTGCCATTCTGAGGGTCAGAAACCAAATGGATTGTGATTGGGTCTGCCGCTCATTTTTACATGTGAAGGCATTTTAAAAGGCAAACAGTGGAACCCCTGTAAATCAGGGTGGGCCATAAAAGTCATTCATTTAACAGATTTTAATGAGCACCTTCTTTGTGCCAGATATCGAGAACATGCTGACAAATAAGCCCTCATGAATACCTGCCTAGATATTTATTTAGTTACATATTTGAAAAATGCAGTAACAAAAAGTTAAGTATGAAGAGGGTCCAAAGCTGGTTTGGAGAAAGAAAACGGCATTTTGGGACAAATGTTTGAGGGAGAGGATTGTCTGGTGATGTGAACCTGTCAGATGCCACTGAAATACACATTCCCAGCCAGTCTCCAGTTGGCCTCTGAGATAAGGGGCGGGAAGGGTCATTTTGCGAAGTATTGAATTGGCCTGGAGGCCATTTTTAGTAGAGATGGGAAAAAACTGTGGTGTGTGTAGACCTGGAACCTTCTTGTGCGTGTTCCTTTTATTTTATTTTCTGTCTTGGTGCCAGATTGAATAAATAACAGAAACTTGGGAAAGCTGCTCAAATTCACAATCTACCCCGAGAGACAGAATGAGCATGGCTCAAGTTATCCTGGTCTCTGGAGAAAATCAGCACTGTTTTATAACAGGCCTTTTTAAATAATTGATTTTTTTAAAAGGCAAAACAAGGAAATTAATTTTGCTGTTGTTTTGGAGGCAAAAAAGGCTCTGTTTAAAGAACAGAGATGTCGTAACATAAACTGACAAAAGCCAGGGAGCCTAGTGTCAGAGCAGGAGCTGAATGTCACATCATCAGGGCCAAACTTGAACTCGCCCCAAAGTATCAGGCTCATATTGGTAAGACAGTGCCATTTAAGGACATATTAGATTCAATAGTTGATTTTAGATTCAATAGTTGATTTTCTTAATTCCATGTTACTCTTATGGTTGAACGGTCTTTACTTGCGGGGGGCTGTCCCTCAGAGAAGGTAGAAAATGTTTCACCAGAGAGGCGTGAAAGTCATCTGCCATTGACATAGCAGTGTCTACTAAATATTGCTGAATAGAAGTATGAATACAGCCACGGGGCCATAATGCAAAGTCAGAGCCAGGAAGAAATCTCTGTGGGAGTGCAAGTGAGTTAGAGAAGGGCCCTGGCTGAGCGCACACATTAGCTGTGTGACCCCGGGCAAGTGACGTCATGGCCTGATGGCCCATAGGGTAATGGGAATAATAATTTTTTTTTTTTTTTTTTTGCATGGGCAGGCACCGGGAATGGAACCGGGTCTCCGCATGGCAGGCGTCGCACCGCCTGGTAATGGGAATAATAGTACTCAATTCACAGAGATATCGTGGGAAGTGAATGAACTATTTTACATAAACGTTTAACAAGTATTAGCTGTTCCTGTTAATTTTGAAATTAACGCCCTCTTCCATTTTTCCTGTCTTCCCCTCCCTTTGCTTCCCTCCTTTAGTATGAGCCGCACCGCCTATACTGTGGGAGCCCTGCTTCTCCTCCTGGGGACCCTGCTGCCGACTGCTGAAGGGAAAAAGAAAGGGTCCCAAGGTGCCATCCCCCCGCCAGACAAGGCCCAGCACAATGACTCGGAGCAGACTCAGTCGCCCCAGCAGCCGGGCTCCAGGAACCGGGGGCGGGGCCAAGGGCGGGGCACTGCCTTGCCCGGGGAGGAGGTGCTGGAGTCCAGCCAGGAGGCCCTGCACGTGACCGAGCGCAAATACCTGAAGCGAGACTGGTGCAAAACCCAGCCGCTCAAGCAGACTGTCCACGAGGAGGGCTGCAACAGCCGCACCATCATCAACCGCTTCTGCTACGGCCAGTGCAACTCCTTCTACATCCCCCGGCACATCCGGAAGGAGGAAGGCTCTTTTCAGTCCTGTTCCTTCTGCAAGCCTAAGAAATTCACCACCATGATGGTCACACTCAACTGCCCTGACCTGCAGCCGCCCACCAAGAAGAAGAGAGTCACCCGCGTGAAGCAATGCCGTTGCATATCCATCGATTTGGATTAAGCCGCCGCACACCCAACCTGCCCTAGGGAAGCAGCCCCAGTAGACCAGACCTAAAGCAACCTGATTCCTACTTGGCTTAAACCTAGAGGCGAGAGAGAACCACCAGGTGCCTCCAGGCTGTAGTTTGTGTGCACAAGTGTGCCTGGGTGCCTGTGGGCCTTGAGGGACTCGGGGGGATCACTGTCTCTGCTAGAGGGCACTTCCTATTATGTAAATGTTTCCGCTGCAACCAGGGATGATGGCACAGAAAGCCGAGCAGCCCTAAGGCACGTCCAAAGTGGCAGGGCTGTGGTCTGATTCTGCCTTTGTCCTCCCACGGACCGGAGAATCTCAATTCTGCATGGGCCTTAATGGAAAAGGCTACTCTGAAGGGGAGAGACGTGTTTAGTGCTGCCTTAGACTTGGAAAAGCTATTTCAATGTGTCCTTGCTTCCTTTCTTTCTCCTTACCTTTCCACGGTCCATCCCTTTTGAGGTTCTTAGTGGTTAATTCAGTGTAATCCCGTATCTGCCAAGGTTTCTAAATTACTTCACTTGAGGCTGGACATAAATGTTTTCCATTTTGCAAAGACCCTTGAGACTGAAGGCAGCCGGTGTGACTGGGTACAAGAGGGATAGAGGAATAAGAGCGAGGGATTGAGGACAAGGACTATTTGGACCCAGAAAAATGCATCAGGGAGATGGGCAGAGGCTTGGCAGGCACACCCCCAAATACAGGGAGACTTGCGCTTCAGCAAAAGTTTTTTTCCTAGTATTTAGCAGATTCCAAGTGAATAGGAGTAATGAAACCACACACACACACAAAAGTCATTACTTTGGCTGTCCCTGTGATCTGTCAAGTTAGCTGTAACCCAACACCAAAATTAAGACATAAATATTGACTACTCCTGTTTTCAGAATTAAGTAAATGAGCCAAACCAAAATAGTCCCACCTGCTTTGTCCCTTGGAAGAGCATAAATATATTTCAGAATCCTTATGCATATGCAGGGATAGGGATAAATAGAAAAACCTCTAAGGCAGAGGTCCTAATATCTTTCCTTTTTCTTGATTGTAAGTGCCTCTTTACCTATTATTTCTGCATACGGCTTCTAAGAGCCACATCCCTTTATTATAAAGGTTTTGCTTCTGCTGAGAGTACCTGACAGTTAATGAACCAGTCTCAGATGAAAGAGTTTAGGCCCTGCTCCGTTTTAGCTAGAGATCTATTTTGGATCTTTGCTTTAGCCATTCTTAGGAGATTGAACCACAGAGAAGAAAAGGAGAGTAAAAAAATAGAGGGGGATTGCCTCTGGCTAAGCAGTGGCTAACTCTTAATACTGGGAGGAGATTTAGGGGATAAGATGCCCCCTTCATCTGCTTTTTGAGGGTCTAAGGGGAAATGCTTGTTACAAAAGCGAGCATCCTGTGCCTTTGCTGTCCATCTGTCTATCTACTGTTAGTGGGATCCATTCAGTGCCTACTGGTAGGTGCTGTCCCCTGAACATGGGCTACTTTCAATGCCTACCTACGAATTATCTACTGGCCAAAATGAAGGGTGGGTGGACCTTACTGCGCTTTGGATTTATCTAACTTTTCAAGTCTGAGGTTTTATACGTAAACTTGCCAAAATTATTTTTGCCTTGTATCTTCTCGGCCTCACATATCCAAGTCATTTATTATTTGGGAAACAAACACCCCAGATTTGGGATTCACATGCCCATCAAGGTTCCAGAATTTAAAGTACCGCTGAAACTAAAGAAGCTGTTTTTATTTTGTTTTCATTTGGTCCAATGCTCTCCCATCTAAGACCTAAACAGGACCCATCCTATGAGGCAGAAGTTATATCCAACACACAAAATGTTGGGTGTAATTTTGAGTCTTTAAAACTCACTACTGATGATTTCTACACTAAGCAAATTTGTGCAACACATAGTCTGTGCATTTTGCGTACACTGTATGCCCCTACACGTCCCTGCCCTACATCTTAGTATCATCCACATCCTCCAGCAGTAAAGCACAGAATGGATTTAATTAAGCACACAAATGCTAAGCCAGAATTTTGAGAGTGGGGGAAAGGAAAAGAAAAGGGGAAGGAGATGAAAATGTAAAACCACACCAGAGAGGAAAAATGACATTCAGAACCAGCAAACACTGAATTTCTCTTGTTGCTTTAACTCTGCCACAAGCATGCAATTTTGTTACAAAGAGATGACTTAAGTTGGCAGCAGTAATCTTCTTTTTTAGTAGCTTGTACCACAGTCTTGCATGTAAGTCAGATTTGGCTCAAGTAAAGAGAATCTCCTCAAAATTAACTTCACTGGGATAATCAGCAGCATAACTATCCTAAAGCACAGCACTAGCCAAAGAGGGAAACGTCTGTTTTTCTTATTGTGCCTATATTAAGATTAGCACAAGTATGATGTGTCTTCCAACAATTACTGAAAATGTCATATCTGTTGCATATTGTATTGGTGTCACCGATGATGTAATGATTTATTTTTTTCATTACTATAGTAGACTTTTTTATGGCAAGACATTTGTGATCTCAATCTTTCCTACTAAAATAATGCCAAGCACTAAATATGAATTTTATGATGTACAATTTGTGCTTGGAATGAAAAGAGAAAAACACACTTCCTGGTTTTTTGTTTTTTATTTTTTTGTAGTTCTTCAAAGTTAAAAAAAAAAATGTAAGTGATGAATCTAGAGGAAAGGATAATTTCCACTGTGTGGAATGTGAATAGTTAAACAAGAAGTTATGGTTATTTAATGTAATTATTAATGCAAATCTTTTGGTCACTGTGATTTCAAGCATTTTTTTTATTCCTTTATCTGACTTCCTCTGAGTTGGGCAAAGAAGACGCTGGCACCTTGTATGTTGTTGGAGGCTTTTAACCTGAGGTTTCGGGTCAGAGGGAAACAATAAATCTTGACACATATGAACATGGTACAGAGTGAAGACCTGAGTTTTTATTTTTTTAATCAAATGTTCCTTTAAGGTTAATATTTCTGAAGCAATATTAAGAAAGACTTTAAGTATATTTTGGAAGACTTATGATGTGTGTATACAAACAAATAGCAGATAGTGATGAATAGTTCACAGGTAAAGTCCTTTTAAGGAAAAAAATCCAAAAAGAAAAGCATCTGTACAGAACATTTATAAATGACCACTTACCGCTTAAGAGTGAAAGTAGTTTTATTGATTTGTCATTCTCCAAGATATTTAATATCAACTGCGTTATGTATTATGTCTGCTTTAATCATTTTAAAACAACAAAGGATTATATAGACTATGACTGAGGTACCTTGCTGTTTATGATGATGAGAGGGGATTTGGTAGTCTCATAAAAGCTAATTTGGCTTAAAGTAAAGTTTTTCGATTCTGTAACTAGGATTTAATTTTCACACCAGTAATGTTCTATATAACCTTTCCCAAAGAGCAGCCAATAAACTAAACTTCTTCTCTTTGTTTTTGTGTACGTATTTTTAAAACTGGTCCTGTTCTCAGGTTAGGATAGGACAAGAATTCATTATTATGGGAAAGAAGGTAAAAAAGATAATGAGATCTCTTATGGATTCTATATATTTTACAAAGCAAATTTGTTCCTCCCACTTAGGTCATTCAGTCCCCTTTGATTTCCGTAGGAAATCTCAGGCTTTGCCACTTAGACACTAGAAAGCTAATCTGCAATCAAAAGTACCAGCCTCTTAAACAAAGCATAGCTAGAAATAAGTGAGAGGTTATGACAGAGGCATTCAGATATTAGAAGTGTTGTCACAAATCAATAGTAAAAACCTTATTTTGGATTATTACAGAGGGAAAATGAGAGAAAGATTTTGAGCTCAGTAGAAGGATGAGCTTTCTGATGATGACTGTGGTTTAGCAGTGCAGTGAGCTGCCCTTGAGATGGTGAACTCCCTGTCCTTGGAAATATTTAAGCACATGCTAGATGCCATTTAATAGCATGTGACATAGATGAGTTATTGTCCTGGGTGTGCAGTTGAACCAGCAGTCTTCTGAGGTCCCTTCCTCCTTGCAATGTGATACAGGATTTCTCTTAGGTAGTAATGCTCTGATGATAATAAAAATCCCAGCTACTAGGTATGGAATGCTTATGCCAGACACTGTGTTTAAGGATTTTATTTGAATGGTTCCTTGCTTAAACCTTAGTGCTATAAGGTGAGTACCATTATTACCACTACGAGGAAGCAGGAAACTCAGAAAGTCTTCCTGCAGAGAAAGAATTTAACAAAATGCTAAGTTTCCACTTTGCTATTGCTTCATTCTTTTAAGAGCAAAACATAGCACTCTAAAAATACATCCAACTTTGATTATTCACATCTGAGGCACCTGAGGTTGTAGTTGGCAACATCAGGAGCCCAAACTGAATCATTCAGTCAAGACCTCCTTGCTACCTCTCTTTTTGTTATGGCCTCCTCTGGTGTGGAGGAGAAAAACTGCAGCAGGTAAGAAGGTAACTGCAGAGAAGCTACATCCAGGAGGTAACATGCAAAGTTGACAGGTCAGTGGGACATGATACAGAAAGACATTCCAGGTAAAAAGAATGCCGTGTGGAAGGACAGCCATGAATATGGTAGAGTAAGAACCTCCAAAAACTCTTCTCCATAAAAGCAGCAAGAAAAGCGGTAAAAGTACTCAGAATTAAATTTTTCAAAACTCTGAAAACTAGCCAAAGGCTTTCAAATATCTAGGGAGCATTTATGAAAGAAAAATGGCTGAATCTCAGAAAGAACAAACTTTGTGGCATTGCAATTTGCCCTAGTCCCAACCTACAACCTGGTCTGTGGTGGCCTTGAAAACTAACAGCCTGCAATCATGGTGAAAGCCAAAAGTCTGGCAGCCAACTTCAAAACCTTATTGCCAGAGAATTGTGATTTTTAACTTGCCTGTTGGTTCCCTGGAAGGCCCCACTTGTAAAACTGTTTGTATTTGATCCATTGAGCTCACCCAGTGTAAAAGTCTTATCAAAAAACAACCAGAGGCACTGGATTATCTTCAAGGTTGTCCAAGGCAGGGAGCAATCGTTGGGGAAAACAATAGGCTAACCAAAAAGCTTAAAAGGAAAAGGTGGAGAATTAGATGTTATAAGGGTTTTGAAAAGCCCCAACATATTAATGGAAATCTAAAAGGCAAAACGTATGCATAGGGCTATGTGCATGCCCCAGGTTGTCTTGAGAAAGACCAGAGAAGACCCTCAGATCCCACCTTGAACTGACCTTGAGACTCAGCACAAGCAGGAAGTATATGTAAGGCAGACCTGTCAACTGCCTGGCTGAGTATTGAAGGCATGCCCCAAAATGCACACAGAGCTCCTCAGCAAAGACTAGTAGAATTATTGGTTCCAGATGTTTAAGGAAATCTCCGTTCAATCATCAGCTAGCCACTAAGTAACTAAGCAGGGACCTTGGTGGCTATGCACAACAAATAATAAAGACTGCACAGAATTAGTTTAGAAAAGTCGCCAAGCAAGCAGCAAACAGCAACAACAACAAAGTCTGGAAAGAGGAGAGAAACTGTGTTCCAGAGTTGACATATTATATAATTTCAACCCCAAATTATGATTATGCCTAAAAAACCAAGAAATTATGGCCCATACCACAGGAAAAAAAAGGCAATGTATAGAAACAGTCCCTGAGCAAGTCCTGGCACTGGATTTACCAGACAAAGGCTTTAAATCAGCCATTAAAAATAAGTTCCAGAACAAAAGGGAAGAAAGGATTGTGGGAAAATGACAAAGTAGGAAATTCCAGGAATCCAGTCCCTGCCCAGAACAACTATTGAACTGGCAAGAATTGTCTGAATCAACTCTTTGAAAGTCTGGAATCTAGTAGGACACTGTGCAGCACCTAGGGAAGAGCAGAAGGAAGAGGCGGTGAATTTCATTCTCTGTGCAGCAGAGCCATACCCCGTTTCCAGCCTTGTATTACACAGTAGTAGAGTCCTCAACCACCATTCCCAATACAGCTTGCTGATGCCAGTGTGTGCTAGAAAGACCTAGTTCCCTAAGATCCAGAGGTGTGTGGTTTGATCACTGCTTTTGGCCAACTACTTCAGATCAATGGGTGCCCAGCTTCAAATGTGGCCATAGTTCCAAAGCACCTTGGGCAAAAGCAGCAGAAGAGTCTTAAAGATAACACCCTTCTTCAAAACTAATGAAGACAGTTAAATGGCTGCATTTACTGGACAGGTACCAAATAAAGAAAATGCAGATTCTAAAAGCCATGGGAGAAATTCCTAGTATCTTTGCTGGCTTTTCCCTCAGTCCCTTCCTTGGGCAGTGTGGAGCCAGCCAGTGCTACCATTTTGGGTCCCTGGCTTTATTTTACAAGGAAAGACTAACCCAGGAAATTCCTCTTTGGCTTACCCCATCCTGAAATTTTCCCTCTAGGCAAAAGCAATCTGAGACAGCTAAAGCAGCATAAGAAACAACCAAGGCAAATGGCCTGGAGCAAAGGATTACCTTCTTTAAGATCTACAATAGAGCACATAGGAGAGAGAGAAAGTCTATTTCATGGGGTGTATAGGGGACATTCAAATTCCTGTAAACAAGGAAATTCCTAAGGCCACTAGGAAGTAACAAATCTAGGACAAGACACAGGTTCAGAAAAGATAGGAAGACCCTGAACTTTGCATTTTCCTTGGTATGAATTTCTTGATAGGAGGGCAGAACACTGAAGGAGAGGAACAGCCAACACAAAAACACAAAGTCAAGTTTTAAAAACTGTGAAAGATGATTTTGCATTGGTTTGTTTGGTTTTGTTAGCTCCTCGTACTCAAGCAAACCTCTGTCATAACATCAGCAGGACACAGATTCAAAAGCAGAAATGTTAATGACTAAATCCCAGAGTTAACACCCTAAAATATTAATATGTACAATGTTCAACAAAAGATCACAAGACAAGTAAAGAAGTAGGAAATGATGGTCAAACCAAAGGAATAGGATAAATATTTAGAAAAATATCAGCAAAGGAGACCAGACTGGAAACACAAGATAAAGACTTTTAAAAAATGATCCTCATTATGCTCAAGGAGATGAAGGAAAATACAGAGAAAGAACTAAAAGAGATCAGGTAAACAATGAATGACCAATATGAGAATCTTAATAAAGGGATAGAAATTTTAAAAAGGAACCAAATTGAAATACTTGAAGAGACTTGAAGAGCACAGTGACTGAACTGAAAATTCCCTAGAGAGTTTGAATGGCAGATTGGAGCTGGCAGAAGAAAGAATCAGTGATCTTAAAGGAAAAGACAGTTGAAATGAATCAGGATGAGGAGCAGAAAGAAAAAAGAATTAGAAAAAGTGAACATAGCCTAAGCAACCTGTGGGACACCATCTTAGTGTACCAATATATGCATTATGGGAGTCCCAAAGGAGAAGAAAGTGAGAAAGGGGCAAAAGGAATATTCAAAGAAATAATGACAGAAAACATCCAAATTTAGCATACAACATGAATATGCACATCTAAGTAGTCCAACGAACACCAAACAGGATAAACATGAATAGAAACATGCCCAGACAATAGTAGGTAAATTGTTGAATGCAAAGACAAGAGGGGAGTTCTGAAAGCTGCAAGAGAAAAGCAATATATTATGTACAAAGGTGTTGCAATTAGATTAAGTGCCAATTTCTCATTTGAAATATGGAGGCAAGAAGACAATGTGATGAAATACTTAAAGGGTGGAGAGAAAACGATTTCCAACCAAGAATTTTATAACTGTGAGACTTTCTTTCAAAAATAATGGAAGGATTAAGATATTCCCAGACCAAAAAAACCCTTGGAGTTCATTACTACTAGACAGGTCCAACGAACAATGCTAAAGAGAGTTTTGCAGACTCAAGAGAAAGGACAATAGACAGTAGATCAAAGTAGCATAAAGAAATAAAGAATAATAAATACACTTACAGATAAGTATACATGCCAGTACTAATGTATTAATTTTTTGGTATGTAACACCACTATTTACTTCTTAGAGCTGCTAAAATGCAAATTAAGAAAGTAATCTATTAGTCAGGGTTCTCTAGAGAAACAGAACCGATAGGAGAGCTCTGTAAATATGAGATTTACAAAGGAGTCTCACACACCCATCAGAATGGAAGAGTTCAAAATCCACAGGGCAGGCTGTGATGCTGGCAGCTTCAATGAAGGATCTGGATGAACTCCACAGGAGAGGTTCCCTGACTGAAGAAGCAATGAAAAAGTCTCTCCTCTTAAAAGCCTTCAACTGATTGGATTATCTGTCTCATTGTGGGAGGTGCACCTTAGTTGACTGCAGATGTAATCAGCCACAGATGCAATCAACTAACCGATGATTTAATACACCAACCTTCCAGTTTATAAACCAGCCATGCGATATCCTTGCAGCAATGGTCAGACCAGTGCTTGCCTGACCAGACATGTGAACATCATCACTTGGCTAAGTTGACACCAGAACCTACCCATCACAGACTACCCTTTGAAACTTGGCAACTATAACATCATTGAAACATGCTTAATTTCCAAATAGAACACAATAACAGACATGTTTTGCCTAACAATACTCAACTGTCCTACCTATAACTGGAAAAGCGCTACCTCTCTCCAGAATAGGGTGCAAGTCCTTAGGTAATTTTCACTGTTAAACTTCATATTACCCTGTGACTTAAATACTATAACATAAACTATACAACTTATATCATAGGATAAGAGGAAAACAAGATATTTGCTTATGTACAGATGCAAACATACTCATAACAAAACAGGGAGGAAATATTCATACAACCACAGTCTTCATTTCTGTAACTGGTCATGTAGTCATAGTTCATATTTATCACTACCTTCTTCTACTACCCATTCCATGTTCCCTTTACCCTCAGCAAGCACTTCATCTGGCCATGGTTCTTTGCCTTGTGGGATGACCCAAACCTTCATTCCTGAAGTTTCTGGGCCATTGGTAGTCCTGCCTGGATTCAGTGGTTGCTGTTTTCCATTGACTTTAATCACAGGGCATGGTGGTATTCAGAGATACCCTAGGGGATCTCATATATTCCAGGAAAAGTCTTCTTTACCTTCCATTGTGTAACTGCAGTCCTATGTCCCCTTGATAGTCAGGACCAATCACTGCAGACAAAACAGCAATCCCCTTTCATGCCTGTTGATTCAGTGGCTTGAGAAGCCCAAAGTGGCCAGGTGGCAGTCTTAATTTTCAGTTCAATGGAAACATTGTTGTGTCTCCTGATAGGAGCACTCCTCCTTTTGGAACTAAGACCTGTAGACCAGCAGAGCTTAAGGTTTCAGGGACAGGAAGCAAAAATTTTCCTAGTGGATCTGATCTTTAGGGGTGATACTGAGTGTGCCATTCCCATTTCCACCCCTTGATTCCTGCACCCATGAATCCTGGCTATGGGAAAATCAGCACATGGAGTAGATTCTGATTTGGAGTATAGACAGCCTCCTGGAGGACACTGCCCCAGCCCTGCAAGGTATTGCCACCTAAGTTGGCATCATAATTGGGTCTCCAAATTATGATGGCCATTCCACCATTCTATCAACCCAGCTGCCTCAGGATGATGGGAATGTGGTAAAACCAGAGAATTCCCAGACCATGCGCCCATTCCCATACTTCATTTGCTGTGAAGTGGGTTCCTTGATCGAAAGCAATGCTGTGTGGAATACCATAATGGTGGATACACTCCATGTATGGTACTTTTTGTGGAAGTATTGCATTTTAGAGAAATGACAGAAGCCTCAGAGCCAACAGAGGGAGCAGATGTAGATGCCTGGAGAACTATTGCTTCAGAGAACAGAGGCACAGATGTTGGAGATACTTGGAGTCCAGCAGACATTGCAATGAGATGTTAAGCAAGCCAGAACCTGGAGAGAGCCAAGGGAAGTGAAGAGATGAAAGCCAGTCCCAGAGAAGCAAATTGAGGAACTCCCACAGAAACAGAAGCTGAAAGCAATGGAGCCCAGGAACAAGGGACCAGCAGATGCCAGCCACATGTCCCAGCTGACAGAGCTGTTCCAGATTCATTGGCCTTTCTTGAGTGAAGGTAACCTCTTGTTGGTGCTTTAATTTGGATATTTTTTCATAGGCTTAGAACTGTAAACTTGTAACTTTTTAAATTCCCATTTTGTAAAAGTTGTTCCAGTTCTGATATATCACATTCTGGCAGTTAACAAACTAACAAAGTTTTGTTCATACAAGTTATGCAAGAAACCTGTCAGTTTTGCACATAGTTCACAAGGGTCCAAACTGTCAGACAATAGGGTTTTCCACAGACCCTTCCTGGATAACTGAACCTCCAATCCTGACTTGCATGGAAATTGCTGACTGGCTCCACGTCCAGTTAAACCCTCACACAGAACACTGTCCCCTAGAGACTCACTTTCTGGAAGCTCAAAATTTTCCAAACTATCAATTTCTGATTTCTTTTTGCCCAGGAGTCCAGTTTCAGCTTATCCCTTTCCTCTTGCATTTTACTATAAGTTGCAAGGAGAAACCAGGCTGAACTTTCCACATTTAGTTTGGAAATCTCCTCAGCTAATATCCTAATTCATAACTCAAGTTCTGTCTTCCATCTGACATCAATTTTGCCAAGTTCTCTGCCACTTTAAAAGAAGGATTTCCTTTCCTTCAGTTTTCAAAAACACATTCATCATTTTCTTCTAAGCCCTCATCGGAAGTATCTTTAGCATCCATATTTCTACCAACAGTTGCTTCAAAGCAATCCAGGCTATTTTTTTTATTCAAGTGCCTAACAATTCTTCCAGCTTCTACCCATTACCCAATTCCAAAGCTGTTTCCACATTTTTGGTATTTGCTATATCAGCACCCCACTGTCCTGGTACTAAAGTCTGCTTTAGTTTCCCAGGCTGCTCCAGCGAATACCATGAAATGAGTCAAGTTAAACATGCATACATACAGCTTCAAATCACCACATTTCTCAAAAAGTTAAATTTATAGTTATTGTAGCCCAGCAATTCCTTTCCAAGAGAATTGGAAACATATTTTGTTCAAAAACTTGTACATTCATGTACATGTGTTCATAGAAATATTACTCATATTAGCAAGAGGTGGAAATAATCCAAATGTGCATCAGTTGATGAATGAATGAACAAAATATGGCATATCTGTACAATGGAAGAGTATTTAACAATAAAAAGAATGAAGTCCTGATACATGCTAGAACATGGATAGACCTTGAACACGGGCTAGGTGAGAGAAGCCAGATGTAAAAGGTCACATACAGTATGATTCCATTTGCATGAACGGTCTAATGTAGGCAAATCCACAGAAAAAGATAGTACTTTAGTAGTTTCCAGGAGCTGGGGAGTGGAGTGAATGTGGAATGTCTGCAAATGGGTATGGGGTTTATTTTTTGCTTAATGAAAATGTTTTGGAATTAGATTAATAGCTGCATATTTTTATGAATATACATAAGAACCGTTTAAAAGGGTGGTAAATAAAAGAATATGTGTGAGAGCATGGAGTCTGAAAAGAACAGACTGTTTTCAGAGAAAAGTGATTATCTCTACAAAACAACAGAATAGGGAGTAGAATGAGAAAAATAAACCTAGGAAGACCAGAAGCAGACCTAATCAAGACTGAATACGTTGGGAGGAATTTTGACGATTGAACCTTTGGAGTAAGACTGCACTGGTTAATATCCAGGCTCTGCCATTTCCTAGCTCTATGACTTTAGGCAAGTGATTCTGAAGCCTGTGTGTTTGTGTCCTTGAGTATCCTCTTCTGAAACTGGGGCTAATATTTACTTCAGTTGTGAGGCTTAAATGAGATAATCAATGGGGAGCAGTTACTAGAATATCTGGGAGGTAGTAAGTGCTCAATGAAGGTTAACTATTATTACTGCTACTATCCTATTATTAGACAGTGGAGAAACCTTTGGAGAAACATACAGTAATTGGTAATCGGATCTGTGTTTTGGAATAATTGTCATGACAGGATGACTGAGTGAGATGGACTGAGGAAGAAGAGAGGAAGCCAGGGACTGTTGCAAAAAGTTTATTCACCTTTTTTTTTTTCAGTTGTGAAAAATAACATAAATACAAAAAATGATAAATGTCAAAGCACACTGCAATAATTAGCTGTAGAACAGATTTCATAGTTTGGTATGGGTTACAATTCCACAATTTTAGGTTTTTCCTTCTAGCTGCTCCAAGATACTGGAGACTAAAAGAAATATCAATGCAATGATTCAGCAGTCACACTCATTTAATAAGTCCTGTCTTCTCTGTTATTACTCCACCTTCTCGTTTGATCTTTCTCCCAATCTTTAGCGTTATTTGGGCTATGCTCATTCTGACTTTTTTCATGTTGGAAAGGGCTGTCGATCATATGGGGTAGGGGAATGGAAATAATTGATGTTCTGGAGAGGCTGGTCCCTCTGCATTTTGGGACTTACCTGACCTAGAAAACCATCTGGAGGTTGTAGGTTTCTGGAACTCCTTACATTTTTCTTTTTTTTGGGAGGGCGTTGGTGCATGGTCTGGGAATCGAACCTGGGTCTTCCACATGAAAGCGAGCATTCTAGCACTGAACCACCCATGCACCTTGGAACCCCTTACTTTTTTATTGTAAATAAAATGCAAATAGAGAAAGCCACATGAAAAAATATATAGCTAAATGAATAAGTATATTCAAATCCATTGTAAGTATTATTAAGAAACAAAATTTCTTCAGCCTACCTAGAAGCTCTCTTTGTGCACTGTCCCTATCTTAACCCTCTCCCACCATAAAAGAACACTCTCTTAACTTTTATAGTGGTTACTTCCTTGCATATCATTATAGTTTAATCTCCAAAGTGTGCATTCCTAAACTCTACACTTGAGACTCACTGCAAACAGTTTAAGTGAGAAAAGGTCAAGGCCTGAATTAAGGCAACCCTAACCCCTCCTTATAATCTTGATGGTGATTACCAGGTGTTGGATTACCAGGATCCATTACCTCTTGTTGCACCAATAAGTTTGCTAGGCAGGAGGTTAAAATAATTGGATATTTTAAGGCATATTTAAAAATTATTCTGTCACTGTTCCCCAACATGATAAAAATGAGACGTATGCTTATAAAAAGTTTCTACTATCCTCTATATTCATGGCTGAAACTATCTTTTTTCTCTGTCCTGTTCCCTTTATTTATCATTAAGGACTGTAGCATGAGTCCAGTGGAAATGAGCGTCACTAACTTCTGGAGTCTCCATTCCACAATTGTCAAAACTGACCCCCTGAATGTAGGCGTTCATGACTATACCTCAATGAGAGCAGAAGGTAATGATGGCAGAGGCTATGAAGTAGACAGCTATTGTTTTATGATTCCCGTCCTCTCTACTCTTTCATTTTATTTGTTTTTTACAATCACCACCACTTACTGTATGTGGTTCCAGAGGCATCTTATTACAGTGTCTTTCATACCCTGCTACCTCCTAAATTTTTTTATTAGAGAAGTTGTAGGTTTTTAGAAAATTCACACAGAAAATACAGAGTTCCTATGTCCCCCTTGCCTTACAATACAGTTTTCCTTATTAGTAGTACTTTGTATTAATATGATAACTTTGTTACAATTGTTGAGATAATATTATAATTTCCTATTAACTATAGTTCATAGTTTACATTAGGGTCCATGGTTTGTGTTGTACCATCCTATGTTGCTGGGGTTTTCTTGGTAAAATTTTATTCTGCTAATATAAAAAAGAACCAAAATGTCCCCCTTTAAACAATTTTCAAATATATAATTCAGTGGTGTTAGTCACATCCACAATGTTATTCTACCATCACCATCCATTACCAAAACTTTTCCATTACCAAACCCCCAAACAGAAACTTTTATACAAATTAGGCATTGATGTCCCATTCTCTAATCTCATCCCAGCTTAGTCACTTGTATTCTAGTTTCTGACTCTATGGATTTGCTTATTCTAATTATTTTATATCAGTGAGATCATACAATATTTGTCCCTTTGTGTCTGGCTTATTTCACTCAATATGATGTCTTCAAGGTTCATTCACGTTGACATATGTATCAGAACTTCATTCCTTTTAATGGCTGAACAATATTCTATATGTTTATATAAATGTGATAAGTATGTCACATTTTGTTTACCCATTCCTCTGTTAATGGGTACTCGAGTTGCTTTCCATCTTTTGGTAATTGTGAATACTGCCACTGATATTAGTTAGATACCTTGTTCTCCTTTGGTCATTATTTGCATAATATATTTTTTTCTATCCTTTCACTTTCAGTCTATTTGTGTCTTTGAAGTGAAAATGAGTCTGTTGTAAACATCACGTAGTGGGGTCATGCTTTTCTTGGTCTGTTTCCGCCTTTTGACTGGAGCGTTTAATCCATTTACATTGAAATTATTCAAAATGCAAGTCTTTCATCTGCCATTTGCTTTTTGTTTTTTGTCAGTCTTATACTTTTTCATCCCTCAAATTTTCCATTAATGCCTATTTTCATATTTATTTTATTATTTTAGGGTACCATTTGGAGTCTTTTCTCATTTTCTTCTGCGTATATTTATCAGATTTTTTTCTTTGTGAATAACATGGGACTTAAACATTCTAAGTCTATAAAAATCACATTTGATTTTATACCAGCTTAACCTTCAATGATACGCAAAAACACCATTCCTATGCCCCTCTGGTTCCTGCAACCTTTTTGTTGCACTTGTTATAAATTATATCATTATACATTATTTGTCTAATTGCGTTTTAGAACCCATAAAAAGTAAAAATAGAGTTTCATACCCAAAAATACAATACAAAGTACTGGCATTTACCATATGGTTACCTTTACCAGAGTTCTTCATGTCTTCTTGTCACTTTGCTCCATTGTTTAGTGTCCTTTCCTTTCAGCTGAAGAACTCCCTATATAATTGCTATAGTGCAGGTCTAGTGGTAATGAATTTCCTAAGCTTTCGTTCATCTGGGAATGTCTTAGTCTTTCTTTTTGAAAAACAGTCTTACTGAATATAAAATTCTTGGTTGGCAATTGTTTGGTTTCAGCACTTTAAATATATTTTCCTATTGTCTTCTTGCCTTCATGTTTTCTCATGAGAAATTGGTGCTTAATCTTATTGGAGCTATCCGGCCCACCTTTTGTTATGAGGACATAGCACTGGCCTTCTGTTGCTATGAGGACATTTCATGGACTGAAATCATCAGTACATTGATTGCCACTATGGCAGATTATATCTGCAGTGGACTAAGGGGAGTAGCTTCTGCAATGAGACACTTGATCTAATCAGTTGAAGGCTTTTGAGGGAGAGGCAATAGCTTCAATAATCAGAAGAGAGAAGCTTAGTCTGCACATGAGCCAGCCAGCCTCTCCTAGGAAATCATCAAAGATCTTTATTGGAGTGCCAGTTTGTAGCCTGTCCTATGGAATTTGGACTCGTGTATCCCCACAGTTATGTGAGACGCTTAATAAAATCTCATTCTATTTACAGATATCTCCTATTGCTTCTGTTTCCCTAGAGAACCCTAGTACATATATCATATGTTACTTTTCTCTTACAGCTTTCTGAATGTTCTCTTTGTTGTCTGCATTCGACATTTTGTCTGGATGTGGTTCTCCTCAAGTTTATCCTGTTTGGGGTTTGTTGAGATTCTTGAATGTGTATATTCATGTCTTTCGTGAAATTTGGAAAGTTTTCTACCATTATTTCTTTGAATATGCCTTCTGACTCTTTTTTCTCCTTCTGGGATTCCCATAATGCATGTATTGGTATGCTCGATACTGTCCCACAGGTCTCTTAGGCTCTGTTGACTTTTTCTTTTACTTCTCAGCCTGAATCATTTTGATTGTCCTGTCTTCTAGTACACTGATTCTCTGTTCGTCCAGCTCGAATCTGCTATTGAATCACTTTAGTGAATTTTTCATTTCACTTATTTTGGTTTTCAACTCCAGGATTTCTGTTTGGTCCATTTTTACAATTTATATCATTTTATGGAGATTCTCATTTTTTTTAATTTATTGATTTCCTCATATTCTTTATTTCTTTCTTTGTTTTTTACTTTATCGCCCTGAGCATATTGAAAATCATTTTTAAAAAGTATTTGCTTGCTATGTCCATAGTCTGGTCTTTTTTGTGATGGTTTCTGAATTTTTCCCTTGTGTTTTAGTTTGCTAGCTGCCGGAATGCAATATACCAGAAACAAAATGTCTTTTGAAAAGGGGAATTTAATAAGTTGCTAGTTTGCAGTTCCAAGGCCGAGAAAATGTCTCAGTTAAAACAAGTCTATAGAAATGTCCATCCAGTGAAAGATCCCTTGGTTCAAGAAGGCTGATGAAGTTCAGGGTTTCTCTCTCAAGTAAGAAGGCACATGGTGAACACAGTCAGGGCTTCTGTCTCAGCTGGAAGGGCACATGGCGAACACAGTGTCATCTGCTAGCTTTCTGTCCTGGCTTCTGATTTCATGAAGCTCCCCAGGAGGCGTTTTCCTTCTTCATCTCCAAAGGTCGCTGACTGTTGGACTCTGCTACTTGTGGCTATGTCTTTCTCCTCTGCTCTCTCTGAATCTCCTCCATTCTCCAAATTGTTTCCTCTGTTATAGAACTCCAGTAAACCAATCAAGACCCACCCAAATGGGTGGAGATATGTCATCACCTAATCCAGTTTAACAACCACTCTTGATTGAGTCACATCTCCAGGGAGATGATCTAATTGCAGTTTCAAACATACAGTACTGAATAAGAATCATTCTGCCTTTACAAAATGGGATTTAGATTAAACATGGGGACATACATCCTTTCAAACCAGCATACCTTGTTTCCATCATTTCCTGTTTCTTTGTCTTGTGATCTTTTGCTACACTCCGTACATTCCAATATTTTAATCTGTTAACTCTGGGATTTAGTCCCTGAGCTGTCTGTTCTTAAGTGTGTATCCAGGTAGTGATGTGACAGAGATTTCCTTGAGTGCCAAGAGCCAACAAAAACAAACCAAGGTCAAAGATATTTTTCACATTCTTTGTAAACTGGCCTTGCTTTTTCTGGTCCTCTCCTTCAGTGTTTAGTCCTCCTTCCAAGAAGATCAGCTTGAGGTGAATGTGAAGAGCAGGGTTCTCTCTGTCTTTTCTGAATCTGTGTTTTGTCCTGGGCTTGGGCTTGCTCATGACCTCAGGTATTCCCTCATTTATAAGAATCCAGATGTCTTCTCTGTAATCTATGACGTAGACTTCCCCTACACAATGTGCTCTGTTTGTATGACTTAAGGATGGTAATCCTTTGCCCCTGGCCACTTTGACTCATTTGTTTCTTATACTGCTTTAGCTGTCTTTAAGCTTATTCTGCCTACTTGTCATATTCTTGGAGGGTTACCCAGAGATTAGTTTTGTGGTTCAGCCTTTCAGGATGCCACCTGATAAACTGGCACTGATATACAGGCATCCAGTATGTTCTTGGACGTCTGCTCCTCTGGATCAGGGCCAGGGACACACAATCAGAAGGTAGGCCATCTCCAGGTCATGTTCTGAAGGGGTTGGTGAGGGGCCAGAAAGGGGGCCAGGAGCTTCTCTCATTTTTATAGTTGTGTTTTCTTGATTCTGTCTTTGCCCGATTACTGTAACCCTTTATTTTCTGGAGTTTTGAGGAAAATGGTTTTGTCAGTTTTTGCTAGTTCAAAGATTCTATGGGGGATTGACACTCTGGAACATCTTCTGTCACTGCCTTGGTTCACTAGAAGAAAGATCATCTGTTCCCTCTTGGGGCACAGTGGGACATGAAAGGACGGTGGCAAATCAGAACACCCATTCTGTTAGGTCACATGATTGGCTTTTGAAATGGACTTTAAACTCAAGCTAAACTCAAAAGAATCTTCCAGAATACGTGAATCTCTCCTTCTCTAGAATCACAAGCTATGAAAAGACTAAAGACCAAAGACTAATATCTGCTAACAGCCATCCTTTCCAGGATATTGATGAAACTTTCTTAAGAATAAAGCCTCCACACCCAAGGAAGCAGAGTTGACAGATGAAAAGAGAGAGGCAATGTTTTTGCTGTTTTATTTTTTTCAAAGAGAGAAAGAGTTTATTACTAGGCATGTAGTAGGAGAAAAGATGGCCTATTAGCCCAAAATCTGTCTCTCCGAACTGCAATAATTCTTCTATTAGAAAAAAAAGATGGGTGGGGTTTAGGATAATGAGCACAGTGGCCCCAGAAGATGTAATTAAAGGGAATCTAATTATTGAGCATACATAGATTGAATACATGCTTAGTCATAAGATATATGTAAGAAAATGGTGGAATGAGTTACAGGTGATTTGTAGGTTAAAGTCAAAGCTATTGCACATGTCAGGTGAGCCCATTTTGGTTAGATCTAGTCTTGGTTATCAAGATAACTTTGGACTTGGGGTGGGTTAGTTCTGGGCTGACCCAAGACCCTTCATTAATCTACATTAGGGGCCTTCTTTAGTAGTTACAAGACTTTAAAGTTGAAAAACTGGATAACTGGGTACAAATGAAGGTTAGTCACAAGGTTTTTTACAATCACAGGGACAGAAGATAAAGGCTACACACTTATTATCAGAGATCAAGGCAGCTGGATCACAATTTCGAGATTTCAGGTATTTCCCTCTGTCTACTCCAATATATCAGAAAGCAAAAAGTAAGTAAGCAAAATCATCCCTTTAATCCTGATTTCTCAGTTACAGTTCCTCCCTCTTATTTGGTAATTATCTGTCAATCTTGAGCGATAGTGGGACAATGACTTCTAACTGCTTCAAGGCTGAAAAGAGGTATTGTCAATAAGGGGCAAAGGGATGAAATGATGGAAACTGGTTGTTGTTCTTGGAGAATCTGGTATTTTTGGGTTTCAGAGCTTCTCTGGTACTGGAACAATCTGGAGGTTTTAAGTCTCTGAAAAACAAGCTTAATAAGTAAAATTTTATAGAGCCCAGGATATCTTTCTGGGTTTCCAGGAATACTGTTGGTTGAGGTTTGCCATACTATGGCAGTTTGCAATATCTGGTTGAAAGTTGCATAAAAGTAACCTCCAGAATGACCTCTCAACTTGATTTAAAATCTCTTAGCCATTGAAACTCTCTTTTCCCCCTTTTAGTCAGCTAACCCACAATGCCAGGGCCAGGCTTATCCTTATGCCTCAAGTTGCCTGAGCCAGTTATGTCCCACAATGTCAGGGTGAGGCTTACACCCCTGGAAATTATGTCCCACACAGGGGGTAAGGTCAGAGTTTGGCTTAGAGAGAGACCATATTTGAGTAACAAGCAGAGATTTTCTGGAAATGACTCTTTGGCATTAATTATCAGTAGGTTCAATTTGCTATTACAGAAATAAATTTTATAAGGGCAAGCCTAAACATCGAGGCCTTAGCTTATTAAATTGTGAGCCCCTCTTGTTTAAGAAAAATGTCAGAAATTCCCCAGGTGGGGAAGTTTAATAGTTCTATTTTTCCCAGTCCTTCAAGGGACTTTGTAAATACTTTTTCATTTTCTATCCAGTACTCTGAAATGCATCAAGGTATAACATTAACCTGTACAGAATATTAAGATTTTATTCCTTATTCTAGGTTCTAGGTCAAATAAAGCTGAGTTAGGGTTGTTCTAGTTTGCTAGCTGCTAGAATGCCATATACCAGAAATGGAACTGCTTTTAAAAGGGGGAATTTTTTAAGTGGCAAGTTTACAGTTCTAAGGCCAATTGAAGAAAGTCTGTAGAAATGTCCAGTCTAAGGCATCCAGGAAAATATACCATGGTTCAAGAAGGCTGATGATGTTCAGGGTTTCTCTCTCTACTAGAAGGGCACATGGTGGTCTGCTAGCTTTCTCTTCTGGCTTCTTGTTTCATGAAGCTCCCCCAGGTGTGTTCTCTTTCTTCATCTCCAAAGGTCTCTGGTGGCATGGGCTCTCTGCTTCATGGATCTCTCATCTCATGGCTATGTCATCATTCTCTGCTCTCAGATTCTCAAGGCTTTTCCAAAATGCTTCCTCTTTTCAAAGATCACAGTAAACCAACCAAGACCCATGTGGAATGGGTGGAACCACATCTCCCTCTATTCAAAAGTTAATATCCACAATTGGGCAAGTCACATCTCCATGGAGATAATCTAATCAAGGTTCCAACATACAGTGCTGAATAGGGTTTAAGAGAAATGGCTGCTCATACACAAGGTTGGATTAGAACTAAACCATGGCTTTTCTAGGGTACATAAATCCTTTCAAATCAGCACAAGGGTGTTTACATTAACTGACCAGACAGATTAGTTAGTGTGCCACAGAAAATTTAAACTTTGGGCAAAGTAAACATTGTTCTTTTTGTCTCACACAAAAGTTAAAGCTTTAAAATACAGACATTATTATTATTTACCTTGAATATTGATTTATCTTAGGTTTAACTAGATCAGTTTCATCACATCTTTAATCAGAGTTTGATCCTTTTCAGTTTTTTTTTTTTAACAGTTGCTGTATGGAGGAGTTATGTTGACTTTTAGAGCTGGAAAACAAAATCTGAAGTCTCAGGTGCCACAGATACTTAAAGTTTCAGGGAACTACTAGGTTATGCAAAAAGCAAAGTCTTTTAGAATTCATAGATAACATTTAAAGCTTATAATTTAAGATGTAATTTTTATAAGCATTTTTAGATAAAGCTACTTCCAGAAATAAGAACATTAGATGTTGTTTTATATTAATAAACCACAGCAGAGGTTTTGTTCTGTTTCACTTTTACACATTTACCAGAGTTATGCTAATTAACAGATAAAATATAAACTACATATTTGTCCTATCTTTTTAAAAGTTTTTCCTTATTATAGATGGAGCTCTGATGTATAGCTGATAGCATATACTTGTAGAGAAGTATTAAAGCAAAGCAGTGCAACTGATAACTTGACTGTTTCTATGATCTATAGCTTTTTTTTTATTGTATAGTATAACATGTATACAAAGCAAAGAAACAAAAAGGCAATAATTTTCAAAGCACTCTTCAACAAGTAGTTACAGGACAGATCCTGGAGTCTGTCATGGGCTGCCATACGATCCTCTCATATTTTTCCTTCTAGCTGCTCCAGAATATAGGAGGCCAGAAGGCTTAAATATTTTCTTTTACCATCACTTTTGACTTTTTTCTTTCTTTTTTTGTGAAAAATAACATATATACAAAAAAGGAATACATTTCAAAGTACAGCACTACAATTAGTTGTAGAACCTATTTTAGAGTTTGATATGGGTTACAGTTTTAGGTTTTTACTTCTAGCTGCTCTAAGATACTGAGAGTAAAGATATCAATTTAAATGATTCAGCATTCATGTTCATTTGTTAAATCCTATCTTCATTGTATAACTCCACCATCACCTTTGATATTTCTATCCCATTCTTTAGGGGTGTTCGGGCTATGGCCATTCTTAAATTTTTCATGTTGGAAGGGTCTGTCACTAATATGGGGTAGGGAGATGGAACTATCTGATGTTCTGGAGAGACTGGGCTCTCTAGGTCTCAGAACTTATCTGATCCAGGGACCCATCTGGAGGTTGTAGGTCTCTGGAAAGTTATCCTAGTGCATGGAACCCTTGTGGAAACTTATATATTGTCCTAGGTGTTTTTTAGGATTGGCTGGAATGGTCCTGGTTGGGGGTTGGCAGGTTATTAATAATGTCTAACTGAAGCTTGTGTAAGAGCAACCTCCAGAGTAGCCTCTCGACTCTATTTGAACTCTCTCAGCCACTGATACTTTATTAGTTACACTTCTTTTCCACCTTTTGGTTAGGATGGAACTGTTGATCCCATGGTACCAGGGCCAGATTCATCCCTGGGAGTCATCTCCCGCATCTCCAGGGAGACTTTCACCCCTGGATATTATGTCCCACGTAGATGGGGGGAGGGCAATGATTTCACTTGCAGAGTTGGGCTTAGAAAGAGTGAGGCCACATCTGAGCAATATATGATCTATAGCTTTTTAAGAATAACTAAAACCATGATTAACAACACCATACCATTGTTTGACATCATACAGATTAGTATAAAGATATAACATGGATCGTGAGAACATTGCCAGATTTTTAGGAATTTTATACAATTTCTAAATATATGAATAATATCATTTTACCTATACAAATTTAACCCAGCAGCAGGATAGAAAATCTCTTTTAACCACTATAATACTTCCCAAACACCTATGCAATAGGTTAAACTGCTTTAGCACCTTACTTAAACAAGGTGAAAACAAATTATTTGCAAGTTTTTCCCTTAACAGTGAGAAGGCTTGTTTTCTGAAATGAAGGATGATAATGCCAACATAAACATTAACAAGGATATTATTCTGATGTTAACTCTTTGTTTTCTAGACAGGTACTCGAATGATTAAGAAAACTTAAAAGAACTTTACATTAAGAGCAGACTAACAATCAATGTTATTTTAACAGGGAGAAAATTAAACGTTAGTTCTGTATGAACACTTAGCTTGACACAAAAGTTTTCTTTTTTGAAATGTATGATAAACAGACTTATTCAATTTTGGTCAGCACTGACTGTGATAGACTGAATTCACTTTCATAACCCCCTTTTTACAGCTCTCTGCATTCGTGCAGAGCTTATAGTCAACCATGACTATAACATGCAAAATTCACCTCGTCCAACTCTACTACTTTCTGTATCCCCTCAGGGCTTGTAGTCAGCAATGACTCTAACAAAAAAATCCATTTCATTAAACTTCCTATCATCTTCCATATCCATTCCACCCATAGAATTTATTTATACAGACTGCCCATAATCAGAAATAAATTTGATAATAAATTGACAAAGCTTTTGAACCTGAAAACTTCCATCCAATAATAGTATTTATGAAGGGGAGAAGAGACAGAAATACTGCAAAATAATGGAAGAATGGAGAAATTTATGCTTGGGTTTAAGACAAAGTCAGGCATCTATATACTTTATACTCAGAACACACAGATGATTAATTTACAGTATGCCTAAAATGTCTCAGTCCAATTCAGCACTCCCTACAAAGGTCAGAAAAGCCCCAACTTTGACATAAAATCAGCTTTTCAACATTTAAGGGATTTACATCCAGAAAAAACTTAAAAATTTTTCTCACTATTATTCCCAAATGTTAAATGATACCAACAATATGTTAGTTCACAGAATCAGTTTATGACTTCTAGAAAAACTAATACAGAGGTCTATTTATTTACATGCTGCTTTCTTATTTAAAGGTCTTACATGTGTCATGTCTTCTAAGAGGTCTTCTTAGGTCATTCCTTATCTACCTGATTTTTAAATTTGTGCAGCACTTTTATTCCTTTATTACCCTGTTGTATACTATGCCTTAGTACATATATGTTCCAACTAGAATATAAACTTTTTGAAATAAGAATTAGGTTTTCCCTCTTTATGACAGCATTTATTAACTGAAATATACTGATTGGCATTAACAAAGCCATTGCAAATTCAAATTCTTCCACATACTAAGGTAACAAAGGGCCAAGTATTCTTAGGCCAGATTCTTAGAAATCCAGGTAATCAAGGTTATTAAAAAATCCATTTATATTTCTGATTAAACTTAACTGATTTCTTTAATAGGTTTATATTTGAAGCATCATCATAGTTTTTATTTTATTATACTTTATGTAAGTATTATTACCAGGTACATTGCTCAGTTGATGTAACTGAATTTATTTGTTAGTTTATTTTATCAGTGAGCTTGTATAAATTTAGGGAGAACACACCCAAGCAGAATAAAATCGTGTTTGATACAAAATCCATCATAAAATATTTTTTTATCAGAGGTTGAAAAAATTTTCTTTGTTTTCATAATATCTTAAAATTACAAACAATTTAAAAAGTACATTGACTGTCATGTTCTGGAAAATATACTGCAATTGTTTAATTTGTTCTAAGCCTAAATCCAGGAAAACTTTTTCATATCTGTCAAAGATCCTTCATCTTATTGAAATTTGGTAATTAGATTTTATTTAGTTACTCCTATCCCAAGGCTATTTATACTTTAATAATGATCTGATTTCTCAGTTGGAGGAATTATTGAAAAAAATATTAACAAACATATCCTATTCTGTAGCATTTTCATGTTTACCATTTCTAATCTCTAGGCCCAGTAAAAAAGAATCATACTTTGCCCTATCTTTTGTGCCTAGCCCTCCCCCCATACTGCTTTAGGTGGTTAAGCTTTGGGGAAGAAGAAAACCTGGCTAATTTAAAGTTTTAGGTGAGGTTGTGGAATTTTGAAAGTTCCTATGTCCTCCTTTAACTATTTTTAATTATTAGATCTATTTTATCAAAAGCTATGACCAAGACAATTAAAAAGATCTCTGCTTTTTCCAGAGGCAGCCTTTTGGCAGTTATTTGCTGCCTTAGGGAAATTTCAGGGGCAGTTTCTTTCTAATGTCCAAATTTGTTTACAGTAATTACAAAACCAAGGTTTTTGACAGGCAGACACAAATAGAAAGTCAGTTACTCAAGGAAGAGAAACACAGAAATACTTTTGAGTATTTTGAGGACAAATAAAAGATTGAGTATATTATCTCCTCTTATTTCTACCTTTTTTACAAAACAATTTTAACTGTAATATTTTTAACTTTACCTGTAATGGTAGTATGTTCATTTTAAATCATATTGAGGCTAGATTGTGTTACAGAAATAAACCCCTTTTTTAAAATGGGCTCAGCCAAATACTTTTCAATGTTCAATACAGCCCCAAGTTTCCCTTTTTAAAAAATGTCCATAATCAGTAACCAATTAGAAACACTTGACAGATAAAAAGCAGGAACATACCAATTAACAAATGTAAACACATTTAATACTTTTTATATTTAAATAACACACCAATTAATAATTAGACCAAACATACCAACTAATAATTAAACAGGAGTTAAATGCTTAACACACTGATTAACAATTAAACAAGCATTAAACTCTTACTAAACCCAGGTAATATACAGCTAGCACTTAAATAGCCCTACTTAATTTCATTAAATACTAATTAATTGTTGTTACTCATGTTTTTTATTAGGAGTGTGCTCAACAGACAAATTTAAGTCAGGGCTTCAAACCCCACACAGCATGGTAACCAGAAAACAGGTATAGAGGGCTGAGCAAAAAGGATCACTCGAAGCATCACCCAGGCTAGGTCAAGGGGACCTGAGCCGCCATATTTACTCTCAAATTTTACCCTGATGACCCATTTACCTAGTCAGATGTCCGGACCTGGAACTGGAAACAGTCTCTCTCTTTGAAGTGTTTTAAGGCATCAACAGTCTCTGGAGTGCCAGCAGAGCAGAAAAACCCTGGCTGCCAAGCCTCTAGACTAAATTCAGTCCAGCTGTCACAAAAAGCTTGGTTACCTGGCTCACCTGCTCTGCTGGGGCTCCAGGGCCCTGGGCCTTCAGCCCTTCAGGAGGCCACCAAAATGTTATAGGACAGGCAGTGGATTCTTTTGCCCAACAGCTCAATAACCGATTCCTGAGACACCAAGTTTTCAAAGAGAGAAAGAGTTCATTACTGGGCACGTAGTAGGAGAGCAGATGGCCTATCAGCCCCAAATCTGTCTCAGTAATGTCTTAATAAAATAATTTTTCCCCAAAGTCTATCTGTAATTGAAGTCAGGACAATCTCTGAGTCATTTTGTATTAGTTATATATTGCTGTGTAACAAATTATGTCAAAATTTAGTAGCTTAAAACAACAAATATTACCTCACTTTTTCTCATAGTCAGCAGTCTGAGAATGACTGGGATTTGGGTGGTTTTGGCTCAGGATCTCATGAGTTTGCAGTCAAGGTGTTTTCAGAGGCTGCAGTCAGCTGGAGGCTTGACTGGGGTGCAGAATTCATTTCCAAGATGTCTCCCTCACATGCCTCAGTTGCTCACAACACAGACCTCTTTTCACAACATGGTGACTGGCTTCCTCCAGAATGGGTTACCCAAGAGAAAAAGAGAGAGAGCCAAAATGCCTTTTATGATCTAGACTCAAAAACTGTACACTTTTACTCGTGCTTTATTCTGTTTTTCAGGAGCAAGTCACTAAGTCTACTCACATTCAAGAGGATGAGCATTAGGTTTTACCTCTTGAAGAGAGAATTATTAAAGAATTCATGGGCATATTTTAAAACTACCACCCTCTTGGTTATGTGAATCAATGAATTCCATTTTTGGCTTAGCTTGTATTGTGCTTCTATACAAAGAGTCCTGATAAATATCTGTTTCTGAAACACTGAGGAAGTTTTTATATATTATTATTTATTGCTTTTACTCTAGCAAATTATTCCTATGATCTAATGTTGGTAAAGCATTGTGTGATGGTTTGGAGGTTTTATGGACCCCATAAAAGATCATGTTCTTAAAGTTAATCCATTCCTGTGAGGATAACCTTATTATGGATAGAACCTTTTAATTAGATTATTTCAGTTGAGGCACGCCCCTGGTATGTTTTCATCCTCTTATTGGAGCCCTTTATAAGAGGATGAAATTCAGAGACAGAAGAGAGAGAGAGAAAGTCACAGAAACAGAGAGGAAGCCACTGAAATTAGAAGCTGGGAACCACAAAACCTGGAAGAGAAGGGTGAGACCAGCAGACAATTCCATATACATTACCATGTGGTAGAGGAGTCCAGGATCTCCAGCAGGCTTTCTTCAGAAAGAAGGTATTGTCTTGATGATGCCTTGATATGGACATTTTCATGGCCTAAGCACTATCAGTTTGTAAGCTAATAAATCCCTGTGCTGGTTTGAAACTTTTAATCCAACCTTGTGGGTGTAGACTCATTATGGGTGGAATCTTTTGGTTAGGTTGTTTCCATGGAGATGTGACCCTGCCTATTCAAGACAGCCTTAATCTGCTGGTGGAGTCCTTTAAGAGAGGGACATTTTGGAGAAGACAGAGGACACAGATGTTTGGAGATGGGGACAGAACACCCCAGGAGATGCTAAGGAAGGACCCACAGGAGATGAAAGAGCCATTTTGAAACCAACCCAGGAGAGAAAGGCCAGCAGATGTTACCATATGCCTTCCCATATGATAGAGAAACCCTGGACTTGATCAGCTGTTCTTGAGTGAAGGTATCCTCTTGTTGATGCCTTAATTTGGACATTTGCATGGCCTTAGAACTATAAGTTTGCAACCTAATAAATCCCCTTTATAAAAGCCTATCCATTTCTGGTATATTGCATTTTATCAGTTTTAGTAATCTATAAAACAGATTTTGGTACCACAAGAGTGGGGTGCTGAGATTGCAAATATCAAAAGTGTTGGAACAGCTTTATAAATGGATAAGGGGAAGATTCTAGAAGGTTGTGAGATGCTTAATAGAAAAAGCCTAGATTACTTTGAAGAGACTGCTGGTAGAAATATGGATGTAAAGGTACTTCTGTGAAGACCTTAGGCAGAAATGGTGAATGTATCATTGCCAACTGGAAGAAAGGCTATTCTTGTTTTAAAGTGGCAGAGAACTTGGTAAAATTGTGTTCTGATGTCAGATGGAAGGCAAATTTTGAGATTGATGAACTTGGATATTTAGCTGAGGAGATTTCTAAGTTAATATGAAAAGTATGGCTGGCTTCTTCTTCCAGCTTATAATAAAATGAAAGAGGACCACCAGTGAAACCTTGGATTCTGTGCCAAACATTAGGAACACCCAAATCAAGCCTGTGATCTGGAGGTTTGCTCTTGTGAAGCTTATGTATGTAACAGAGAAGCTTAGCCTACCTATAGGTATGCCTAAGAGTCACCTCTGAAGGACCTCTTTTGTTGCTCAGATGTGGGCCTCACTCTCTCTAAACCCAACTCTGCAAGTGAAACCATTCCCTTCCCCCCTACATGGGTCATGACATCAGGGATGAAAGTGTCCCTGGTGGCATGGGAGATGACTCCCAGGGATGAACCTGGCCTTGACACCATGAGATCAACAATGCCATCCTAACAATAAAGGGGGAAAGAAGCATAAAAAATAAGGTATCCGTGCCTGAGAGAGTTCGAATAGAGTCAAGAGGCTACACTGGTGGTCACTGTTAAACATGCTTCAGCAGTTAGACATTGTTACCTATTATAACTTGCCAAAGCCCAACTAAAACCATTCTTGCCAATCCTAAAGAATACCTAGGGCATTATATAAGATTCTACAAAAGTTCCATACATTAGGGTAACTTTCCAGAAACCTACAACCTCCAGATAAGTCCCTGGACCAGATAAGTCCTGCAATGCAGGGGCCAACCCTTCCAGAACATCAACTAGCTCCATCCCCCTATTCCATTTTATCGAGAGCCCCTTCCAACATGAAAAAGTAAGAATGAGCATTGCTCAAATATCCCTAAAGGTCGGAGAAAGATCCAAGTTGATGGTGGAGTTATGCAGAGAAGGTCAGGTTTAACAAATGAGTATGAATGCTGAATCATTATACTGAAATTTCTTTTAGCCTACAGTTCCTTGGAGCAGCTGGAAATAAAATTTAAAATTGTTGAATTGTAACCCATACCAAACTCTGAAATCTGTTCTACAACTAATTGTTTTGATGTGCTCTGAAATATATTATTCTTTTGTATATATGTTATTTTTTACAAAAAAATTAAAAAAGGGGAGAAATATAACAGAGAAGATAGGACTTAACAAATGAGTATGACTGCTGAATCATTCTATTGATATTTCTGTTGGTCTCCAGTGTCTTGGAGCAGCTAGAAGAAAAAGTGAAAAATTGTGGAACTGTAAACCATATGAAACTTTAAAATCTGTTCTATAACTACTTGTTAAACTATACTTGGGCATTTATTGCTCTTTTGTATATATGTTATATTTCACAATAAAACAAAGTTACTAAAAAATGAAAGAAGAAAGTGATAAAGCTGAGAACTGTACTCCTGGGTACAAAGAAACCAGAAAGTGATAGTTTGGAAAATTATGAGCTTCCTGAAAGTGAATACCCAGAAGATAGTGCTCCATGTGAGAGTTAAATGAACATGGAATCAGTCAGCGATTTCAGTACAAGTCAGGATTGGAGTTGTACTTATCCAGGAAGGATCTGTGGAAAGTCCTATTGTCTGATGGTTGGGACTCCTGTCTACTGCATGTGAAACTGACATCAAGTTTTTTTGCAAGATCTGTATGAAAAGAACCATTGCAAACCTGGACCAGAAGGGATAGATTGAAGGAAAAATGACTTCAAAGGCAGAACAAGGGAACCTGAGGTCTGGAGATAAGACACTTAGGGCCAGAGGTAGTGGACCTGCCCATATGTGTGGAAAGAAGTGACTATGCCCTGAACCTTGCAGAGGATGGACTTTCTGGCCCCTTGTTCAGAAAGACTGTTAACATCAAGGGTCCTCAGATGTCTGGAGGATTGTGGAGAGCTTGGCTACCCCATAGTTCAGGAAGAGTGCTGTCACCCTAGGCTTCAGAGAGGGTAGAGCTTCTTCTGGGGAATGCTGAGTCTGGCCACCATGCCACTGTTCTAAGAGGGTTAAGCTTGTGCCCCAGAGACTGCAGAGAGTTCAGTGCCACCCTGATGCTTGAGGAGGGTGAGGCCTTCAGTCTAGCCATCACCCTAAGGCTTGGAGATGTTGAATTCTTCACCCCAGTATTTCACAAGAGCATGGTGACTCTCGAGCCCCAAGGACAAAACATCATTCTATAGATGATTCTCCGACCTTGAAATCTAATGAAGTATGCCCTGCAGGTTTTCAGAACCCTTTGGGACCTTTGATTCCTGTTTTCCTTCCAATTTCTCCCTATGGCAATGGGAATGTTTATCCAGTGACTATTCCTTCTTTGCATATTAGAAGCAGATAGCTTGTTCTAAGTTTTACAGGTCCACAGCTGGAGGGGAATTTTGTCCACACCTGTAACTGATTTTGATGTGGATTTGAACTATTAATATTATTATTGCAATTATTTAAGCCTTTTGGGATATTGTGATGGAATGAATGTATTTTGCATATGGAAAGAACATGTCTTTGTTGGGGTC